>OENM01001086.1:7396-35714 GCA_900239745.1 Rotaria magnacalcarata | reverse complement strand
TGGAGAAAACAATAAATGTATATGTTGTAACCAATGACAATTGCCACTTGTATTAGTATTAAATAAGAAAATACTATTGATACGCGGGCATCTTATGCACTGATTTTATTCAGTACTAATAAAACTACTATATTGATGTGTTAAGTTAAACTTATAAGCATAAATCCAAAACGATAAGGAGTTAAGGGCATTATTTGTGATTACATAAGTTAAAAGATTCGATCAAACTATTAATATCGTTACAAAATTGAGTAGGTAATAGTGGCATTGCTTGTTTACCGTGTCATAATTTTCATTTATAATATATGTATTATCTATTCCATATCCGATATCGTGAACAAAAAGCTCTAGCTTTAGCTATGTAACTTATATACATAAATTAATGCAATAGATATGTGCAAATAGTGTCATTCGACTGAGAGAGAAGTAGAAAAATCAAGCAGTTTACTTATATGCGATTTATGTAACTAGAGTTGATAAAGTTCACTAAATATCCAATTGTTTTTTTTCGTGATAGATTAAACCTAAGTTCAAGTTCGTATGTTAAACACAGTATTCCGATTCATCGGTTTATTTCATAAGATTGTCTTACTATCTGACTAAATCCATGAATGAAATTCTTTTCCTCTTCAAAAACGTTTAAAACTATTGAAAAAGGTTCTATATAATGTTATCAGCTAGTTGAGTATAGAATATCTTATTGTGTTTCAAAATGCGGCAAAACTCAATTTTTCACTTGAATATAGACACAGGAAGTGATGGCTGAGAAAATGACTCATTTAGCTAATAGTTATTTTCGAAAGTAGAAAACCAGTATTACTGGTGACCAGTATTTACTGGACCAGTAGACCAGTATAATACTGGTACTCTTATTCAAATTTATGATTAAAGAATCAGCTTTTGTATAAACGATTGTCTCAAAACTGCTTACACTATCTGTCCTTTGTGAGTGGGTTGGTGGGTATAGATCTTATGCTAAGCAAAGCCACCCATATTCATTTTTATTATTTAATTGCGATTCGATCATAATTTCATGTGGATCTAGAATATTTTGATTTTGTTTAATGAAGGTGAATTTTCAACTCACAATTTGTTTTGTTGTCAATCGATAGTTTCGATGATCGCGTGTATTCGAATTTGGATCTGTATATATTGATTGTCTTCTTTCATAGTAATCCCACAGAAGATTTTCGTTCCATGGCTAAGTTAGTTACAGACTGTGGTGCAGGAGGAGGTTGGGACGTTGCCGTTCACAAGCTGTGCGGTGTGGATTAAGGATCTAAATTCTCTTCGCACATCTTTCAGATCGTGTTATAGAAAACGCTAATATGAAGATCCACTATTTTACAGTAAAATCAATGTCGGATTTTAATTTCAATTAAATACGTCTGAAAAGCATTTTATTGTGGGTGTGAGTAAACAGAAATATGAACCTAATACTCTAATATCTCATTTTGTAGTCGATATAAACCAGTGTTCACATAATGAATTTTTATTTGTCCCATAATATATATTTACGAAAGAAAAATTAATTAAAAAGAAAAAGATACAAATTAACAGCAACGCCGCCGAAATGAATCTCTATCGCACTCATCCTGTGTTGTTGATGATGATGATGGCGATTGAAGTGAAACCTGAGTAGCTGGTACGCGTCGCATTCGTTTTAATTTTATTGAAGATCTTCCATTTAAACTACTATTTTCTTTAATTTGATCTAATAACAATTCATTCTGTAAAATCCGTAATATTAATTGTTTAAACATGGATGAAATATTATCACCTTTTAATGCAGATACATAATGAATAGATATTTGATGTAATGACGCAAAATTTTCCGCACGTTCTAAAAATATTCTTCGATAATCATCATCACAATGTCTTTGGAATAGATCACTTTTATTGCATACAAGCATATATTCTACATGATCTTGTCCTTTCAATTGTAATTGTTTATACCAATAGAGTTCTGCACGTTCAAGTGTATCAATATCTGTTGAATCCGTAACTATAAGTGCACCATGACAATGTCGAAAATGATTATCACAACATGATTCATATCGTTCCATGCCAGGTATATCCGAAAGTTGAATTATAACAACATATTTATCTTCATATAATTGATCCAAATAAAAAAACGAAAGATCCGCTGCTACAGTTACTGTAGAATTTAAATGTACAAATTTTGATTGTAAGCCATATTGAAGATATCTTGCAAGTGTTGTTTTGCCTGTATTCGAACTGCCAAGAAGACTAACACAAATATTCAATGTAGGTTTATTTTTCCATGTATTAGGCATACGACTATAACGAATATTAAATGTTAAAAATTGATTTGAAGATAGAATCGTATTTTTTTGAGCACAATATTCTTCAATAGCACTTTTTAAATTAAAATTATTTACAAAACGACGATCATTCAAGGTCTTATTTGTCATTGGTGAAGTGTTATTATCGGTTAACCAACGTTCTATTGCATCGAATTCATATGAGTGACCCTAATTATAGGAATAATATTAAATATCTTATTTCAAACCAACATTAACTTACATCTTCAACAAGTAAAACGGGATTTTGCATAATTTCTCGAGTTATTGGACAAATAAAATCACGGGGTACTGATAATGTATCATGACTGGTCATTGATTTCATTATTTATTTTAATCGATGCTTATGTCTTGAAGAAATACATAGAAGAAGAAAAAAATGCACTTTATGTTTATTACTTTTAAACGTAATTGTATCGTAGAGGAAAAAAGTTACAAAACATATATGTATATATTTTTTCCAGTCATGTATCACGCGATGCGCCTGTCGATACTATCTTTTTCTTTTCTTTTTTTTTGTTTTTTTTGATTGCATAGACATATTTTGAATGAGATATATTGACGACGTGATTAGTAAAAGAAATTTTTTTGTTATAAAAATTGTATAGTCAAACGCCAAAGAAAGAATTTAAATCATCATAGTTTAAGTCTTATATCAACTATACTAACATGGCTGACGATGAACAATTATCCATCTGACAGTATCGAGGACAGAGATAGAGAATTTGATCATTTTGACATTCATGTTCAAGTATAAAAGCACAAATTTCTGTTGGTTCTTGTTCACAAAGTACTAAATAGGAAAAAAGATTGTTATGAGAATAATAAAAAATAAATCTTCTATACGTGTTTCACAATTATCTCCAATGAAAGCCGGTAGACAAAGACATAGACAATCTGCATTTAATCTTCCACCATGTTGACATTGTTTATTTTTACAAAATTCTCCGAGGATATCTGCTCTTGAAGTTGTTGTATTTATGAAATCATCATTTTGATCTGTAGTTGTTGTAGTAGAATTAAAAAGGTCACTTTCATTTTGATTGATCACACTCGTCATCCATGAGAATGGTGGTATAGGAAATTTTGGTAATAATTTCATATAGTCTAATAATTCATCTTGGGTTTGGTTGGAAAAATTCGATGGAAATAATGATTGACTATTATTATTATTAATAAAACTAAAAATTGCTGTTGCTTTTAATTCAGGAGAGAGGTTATTATCATTTAGATCTAGATCTATATCAGAATTTAAATCAGTACTTGATGAAAGAAATTCTACGTCATCGGACTCATTGATATCTTCACTACTATTTTCCGTATCATCATCATCATCATCATCATCATCATCATCGTCGTCGTTGCCGACGACAAGCAAATTTTCATATTGTGTAATAGTTGGTGACGAACTAGTATTGATTATTATCCAATCACGTTCATCGTTTTCACGAGTTGATAATATGGATGTTGAAGATGAGATCGTTGAAGTATTATTTGAATCTCGTTTATTTAGTGGTATTTTTGATTTTACAGCAGTCAGACGAGTAGAGGGAGTAGTAAAATCTTTTAAAACAGCTGATATTGCAGATTCTATAGGAGCAAAGTCCAAATCCGGATCATCCCATATGGCATTATCATGATAAATATCAGTTGTTGCTTTGGTTGTTGTTGGAATAACTTCATTAGTAGGAAATTGAACAATAAATGGCAATTGATTATGATAAATTCCTAATTATGAAAATAATTTTCATCAATCGATATTCAACGAGAGTTTATACTAACCCATGATAAAATCAAAGTTAATTCCATTGCATCTGTAAAATTAGAAAAAAAAACTCTATTGAATATTTTATTTTGAGAATTTCTTACAGTGATTCTTGACACAGAAATGCATCAGTACCCAATAATTTTTGAATGCCATTTTTAGCATGTACTTCCGGCCAAAATATTGAACAATCTCTTGTAATTACTTCGATAGGAATAAGAAAATCTTTTTTTTTCACGTCTATATAAATTTACTTACAATTAAGATCATTAGGATTTCGAAAAATAATACAACTCGATGGACATGGACGTATATAGTTCGATGCATAATGGGGATCTAAAAATTCACCACATCCTTGAAAGCGTGCAGTACATGAATAACATTGCTGTAGAGAAGGAGATAAATGTGAACCTAAAAATAGATCGACCATATATTTCAATTGATTGCGCATCGTGAAATGTTTTTTTTTCGAATTCAACTTACCTGTGTGTAGCAATGAAGGATTATTTGCTGCCAATAAAAATAATTGTTGAGATAATAAAACAAATGGATTATTGATAATTTCAGTTTTTATCATTGAGACTTGTTGTTGCTGTAGTTGTTCATAAGTACCATTATTACATAAATAGGAATCACAAAAATAAGCTGGTACGCCTGGACTTATATCATGCCATCCAGTTGATTTAGATGTCATATGTCCATATGTCCATGAACATCCACGTACAACTGCAAGATCTTCATTGCGAAATAATACACATTGACCATTGCATGGCTCCGTATAATATTGAAGAACAGTTGTATAGATAGCTGCACCCAGTGGATTATTACCAGCACATTCACCGAGTGTTCTTTGCGAACATAAATAGCAACGACCTGCAATACCATGGACAACGAGTTGTCTTGATAGAAAATTTATCAAAACAAAAGCTAACAAGTGTTGTTCAACAATCATCATTTTTCTATTGAATGACATAGGTTTACATCTGTAGAAAAATAATAAAACTTCGAAGGATGTTCAATAAGGCATTTTCGACATGAACTCACGTTTTTATATATTCGTTTATACTAGTTGAATGTACAAGCTTATAATCGTTTACTAATTGTTCAAAACGTGTTTAGATACCGAGGTCATTGTCTACATGAAATAATAAAGAATGGTCATCGGTAAGCCTTTTCTTATTTATATTACAAGTGATCGAGACACTTCGTTATTTAATTTATAATCTCACGTATTTGTATTCACAGCAAACATTTGATTAATGAGCATAGAGAGTATAAGTATATGAATCGATAGAAGTCGCTCAATGACAGTAATATTTATCAACCATTCTATTTGAAAATAAACCTCTGAATAAATCAACTTCTGCAGTTGGTCTTACAGAAAACTATTTAAATTACCATTTCATTTCATCTCATAAAATGACCACAAGTGAAAATATTTGGTCGACATTTATTACGACTAGACAAATATCATCAGATTATTATACAATATCAACATGTCTCACGGATCTTCTACATCGTTGTTCACTAAATTCGACAGTATTTAATAATCTTTCTCAAACATTATTTTCTTCATCATCGATTGATCAAATCAAACTTCTAAATGATTATTCAAATATTGTAAAAACTATATTAAAGTGAGTCAAGAAATTTGAAAAACAAAAATATTTCTTTTTTTATTTACAGGTAAGAGCTAAAAGATAACGACATGCATAGTTTACTGTTCGATAGTGGCTATAGACATGAATCTCATTCAGGCTTTGAGCTCTATCGACCACTACTCACATGTCGTTATCTTATCTGTGTTCATCCTATAATTTATACTTATATAAATTAAAATGGAATATTGTAGACAAAATTCTTTATGTACGAATATCCTACAAAATATTCGTCGACTTTTTCGTTCTGACCCATGTCTCAAAGAATTATTTTCAACCATTGTTGATGAACATTGTCAATGTCAGCAATGTGATTGTACAATATTGAATAGGTAAATTTCCAAAATTCTATTTTGATTAATTGACAAGATTCCGAATTGTGATTTTATTTTCTAGTATTACCGATGTGATTCATGATGTCGATGAAATAAAATCAACATTATTCGTTGAATCGAATCAGATCTCGTGTACATGTTTTCGATGCAATGATCCGAATCAGAGATGCCAGCCTGGCCTGCTCGCCTGCAGGCGCCTGGCAGCCTGGCAGGCCAGGCTACAGGGCCAGGCTGATTTTTCATATATTAGCCTGGCCTGCATCAGGCCAGGCAAATAACGACCAGGCCACCAGGCCAGGCCAGGCTAACCTGTCTAGCCTGCTCAAAATTAACTTGGAATGATTTTATCTACTGAATTCTGTATTACCCAAGTCGCCGATAATGTAAGATAAATGACATTATTTTCCATTGTTTTCATAAATAATCTGCATAATGGAATTAAAATGCAACCTATTTTATGCACTATCTTCCAAATAATGGGAAAATTTTCCAATAATCAATTGTTTTTTAATGAATTATTTCAAATTTTACTATTATTTCGCTGCAATGCATTATAAATTATAATACATCAAAATTTAAAAANATAGTGGCTATAGACATGAATCTCATTCAGGCTTTGAGCTCTATCGACCACTACTCACATGTCGTTATCTTATCTGTGTTCATCCTATAATTTATACTTATATAAATTAAAATGGAATATTGTAGACAAAATTCTTTACGTACGAATATCCTACAAAATATTCGTCGACTTTTTCGTTCTGACCCATGTCTCAAAGAATTATTTTCAACCATTGTTGATGAACATTGTCAATGTCAGCAATGTGATTGTACAATATTGAATAGGTAAATTTCCAAAATTCTATTTTGATTAATTGACAAGATTCCGAATTGTGATTTTATTTTCTAGTATTACTGATGTGATTCATGATGTCGATGAAATAAAATCAACATTATTCGTTGAATCGAATCAGATCTCTTGTACATGTTTTCGATGCAATGATCCGAATCAATTGAAAACGTTAACATTTAAACAGTCAGTAAGATTTCTCAAGCGAAATACAACTGAAATCTGTTGTTGAATTATAGATTGAGCCCATGTTTAGCTTTAACAGTAAATCGATTGCATATTAATGTAAACGACAGTTTCATTCATACACAAGGTGTCACTTATGATATGATTTATATTATTGAATTTGACGTAACACTGCGTTCCATTTTAAATGTCCATCAACGTCAAGGTTCATTTTAAAGGTTTACATTTTTGTTCTTATAAAATTTTTATTCTAGATATCGACTTTATGATAGTCGATGGAAACGATATGTCCAGTCGACGGTCAACTATTGATAGTCATGGGAAGTTTTTGACACTTTGGATGAGTCGAAAATCGTATCAATTAGATTTAACCTTAGATAGTGATAGACTTATGCCAAGTCAAAGCACCAATTCTAATACTTTTGATGAACTAGAATCACTATCCCCGGCAACAACAGCCAGTGAAGGAACATCGGATGATGATACCACGACTAGTATTTATTTAACATTATTTCAGTCAAAACTTGAACATGATCATACTGTTAATTCACTAGCACTTCATAATCGGCCATTAGAGCAATTGTCATCAACTCGAAAATCTAAACGAACGAAACCATATACAACAGCATAAACATTCCTAGTGTTTCTTTTTTATTTTGTTTTAGCTGAAGACTATTTTGTACACCATTTTTATTAAAAAAGTTGCTTCATACTGATGCATTCATTAAAGTGAATAAAACAGAAAAAAAGCGAGAAGTTTTCTAACAAAATATTTGCATGTGTTATAGTGATGTCGCTCATCGACATAATCATGATTATATCTTCTATTGGTATTTTCTCTTTTCGTTCTGGTTAGTTTTCATTCATTCCTGTAAAATTTAGATCATGCGTATACATAGACAGAACGAAACGGGAGATTAACTCTAACAGTGTGTTTTCAGATTATGACCAATGCCGACGATTTTTGTCAATATGCAAGATTAGGCCAAACGGTTAAAATTCAAAAATGTTTACAATCACATAGTAAGTAATTTAGATTGAATCAGACTCTACTCTTGAGGCATTAAGACTTTTCAAACGTTCGTTCGGTTCTACACCGGATGATTCGAGTTTTCCACGTCTCTATTCAGATAAACGTATAAAAAGTTAAACGACAAATAGTCTCTCTCATTGTTTAACTAATCTGGTGTCTACTGTCTAGTCGTCTATACAAATTAGTCTATCTAGAAGATTCATTAAAACTAAAATCATCATTACTATTTTTTCCTTCGGATAGGTATTGATATCAATGCACTTAATTTATATGGCGAATCAGCATTATCAACGGCTACATATTACAATCAAGTTCTTTGTGTTGAATATCTCTTAGCAAATAAAGCCGATCCAAAATTGTATGTTATTTTAGTTTTCAATAAAATTCGATTTCTATTATTCGTTTTCTTTTTCAAGACGTCTCTCGGCTGGACATACAGCAATTCATATAGCTTGTCGACTGGGTAATGTTCCAATTTTACATATGTTATTATCGATCAAAAAAAATGATGATGCAGATATTAAAGACGAACAAAAACGAGAAGATAAACATGTTTATGAATGTCTGAAAATGAAAGATGCTTCGAATTTAACACCTATTCATTGGGCAGCAACACAGGAATCTGTATCAAAACGACAAAAAATGTTTGCTTATCTCGATAAACGAATGCCGGGCGTACTCGATAGTCGATATAATCTTGATTGGTTTAATTCATGGACAAAATCGCATGAATGGGTGCTCGAACGGAAAACTAATATGTAAAAGATCCAATGTAAAAAAAGAGCTTTTCTATTTTCTCTACGAATATTTCAGTCCTTTAATTCAAATTTCACCGAAATTAACAAATCCTGATCATACTTATCAACAAGACGAATCATCTGAAATAACTTCACTTGATATGACTCCTAAAGTGTTCATAAATAATTATGAACGTACTCCGCGAGTACCGTTAACAGCAACAACAAACAATCAAAAATCATCGAAATTACGCGTTCCACATGTTCAAGTGAGTCTTCATTTTTTTTTCAAAAACGATAATTTGATTATTTCAATAGACTGAACAATCTTCACGAACAACTAATCTACCACCAACACCCATGACTAGTTGCAAAGTAACAGTCACTTCAGTATATCACATCCCTAAACGTGAACAAAAACATCTAATACCACCGAAAATAATCGAACCTCGTGATACGCCAGTAAGACAAAGTTTTCTCATTGAAAATCTTCGTTTAGATGATAGATTGCATATTGAATTGTTTCGAGGATATACATTTTTCATTCAACATTTCCTTTGGATCATTATATTTTTCTTCTTATAGCTCTCATCACAGAAGGTACCAACAGGTTTAAATCATATCAATGAGCATTCATTACATCCGCATTCTGAACGTTTTACTTATCGTGCTCGTAGAGTTCAAATCGAGCCGACAATTGAATTTCCTCCACCACCACCAATAACAACCGACATGGACGATACTGAAAATAGAACCAATCAAGAACATGATTATGAAGATGTCAATTCGCCGTCATCAAGTAAACGTCCGTCTCATAATCTTCTTTCCAATATAGTTCCATCGATAGCAACTCCTTCAACTGATCAAAGTAGTCAACAATCAACTAAACATATAGCTTCATCATTTGGTTTCGACACGTGCATTGAACCAAATCATATTGTTGATACAACAATACATTCGAATACTGATACATACGCACAAAACGATGAACAAATCGAAGTTGAATCAACATCATCCGACGATGACGATGGTAAAAGTAATCAAGTAGATTATTTATGCAAATCAACTTCAACGTTAGCCATAGCCTCGCCCGGTGCACATACTTATTATTCATAATAGTATTTCAGTTCTATTTTTTTTTCTACATAAAAATCATGTCAGATATTTTGTTTTTGTAACATACACTTCATGAACTACGTTTTTCTTTTATTGAAATATAAGTATGATAGAACATAGACCGCGAAAATTTCTATGAATAACATGTTAGAAAAGTCGAGAAAAAACAACTATAACAATCTTTACCCTACAATCTATCAGTTAAGAATAGATTAAATTACATTACTATTTTCAAAATGAAGCTAATTGACCAAACTGATAAAAAACAACTTTGTTCGAATTTCAACAAACACAGAAAACAGAGTATAATGACTGATTCAATATGCATACTGTCTTTTTTGTTCTGATTTAGTTTAAATTTGAATCATTTAATCCGACGAAGTGCTCTAATGTTTCAAGAGTATTCTTAGAAAAAGTTGTTCTAGCGATTGCGAACATCACTTTGGTAAGTTTAATTTGCTTCCGAACTGAAGAAAATACTCCCAGCCTTTATTTAAATCATATAAAAGAAAAAGAAAATCTCCCTTTACTTCCACCGGAAACATCTTGTTTATATCTATTAAGAATCTAATAGTCATTGCATATTTTATACGATCAGAACAAATGTTGATTTGCAATCTTGTGAATACGATGAGTTGAAAATTGTTTGGATTAAATATATAAGTAAATCTTTTTATTCTATAAAATTCTTATTAAACAATAAGAATAGACTGATGCAAACCTATGACACGTGATCATATGGAACATGTATAATTAGTAGAGCAGGAAAAAAAGAAGAAGAGCTTTTCTGTTTGGTAAAAGGCTAGGAATATACATGAAAAATAGCTTCATGATAAATAGGGATAGAAAGAAGAAAAATATAGAAAAATCCCAGTAAACACAACTTTTCATATATATATATATATATTTCGTTTTCTTTATTTTGTCTTTCCTTTTGTTTGTATCTGATCAATATAATCTTGATCAAAATAAACAACAGTTATTGTCATATCATCCCGTATCGAACGTGGATTAGGAAACGTTAATACATCAGATAAAAGTTTACTATCGAACTGTCCTTTTGACGTGTATGCAAGTGCTTGACGTATTAAATGCGTTGCTGAATTTTGATCGATCGGTTGATTTTTAATTGCTTGTTGTCGTGCAAGTAGTAATTCATTGATGTCTTTTAATTTGAGCGTTGTTGTATTACCAGTTTTATGCAATACGAATCGATCAAAACTTTGTATGCCTTTTTGATGGTTGAATATAAGTTGTACAACTTTTTCCGACGATAATAAATCCCAAACACCATCGGTAGCTAATACGATGAATTTATCTTTTTTCGTTAATTTATGTTTTCTTATTTCGGGTCGAACTGCTAAATAGGGTGGCGTTAAATAAAATTGCGGTATAGCATCGCCTTTTTTATAATACGGTTGTAAATATTCACGAAGATAATTAGCTGGCCATTTAAAACGTATATCACCAAATGCACGAAATGGCATCAATAAGCCAAGCAAACGATCACTACGTATGATGGAATTTGCTTCATTCGGTGGATGTTCACGTAGAACACGTTTTACTTCAGCTTGATTACGTATGTTATGATCGTGTGAAAGATCAATAACTGCTGGATTACCTTCATCGTCAACGGTGCCTGAAAAACAAAAAGGAAGTGTTCTCGTGTTTTTTTCTTCTTCGCTGGTGAATATAGTCAAAAACCTTTCCATCGTAATAATTACGTTCTTATTCGAAACACGGAACGCTTATTTCTGGTCCCATGAACAACGTCGGTTCTATTGGTTACACACAGAATAAGGAAAAAAGTAATAAAGTGTATTATAAATTGTTCTTCGTAAAGCTCTTGCAGAAAACTGACAACAATGCTTTTTCCTATTCCCTTGTCTAACAATCTGAGTGAGTTTTAAGTTCTGTCAATTATTTACAACTAGTTCAGCGAGAACAGCGCCTTTAGAAATTAATTTCGACAAGCGTAACACTCTACATTCCTTTTATCTAATAAGAAAAAAAGCACGCAAGGCGTACTCTCTCTCTCTCTCATCTCATAATGAAATTGCATTGGACCTTGTTTCTGTTCGTTTGCTTAAATTTTTTTTCTCTTCCCAAAAAAGTTCAGATCTCTACCGTAGGCTAATTTTAACTTACCAAGAATAGCTCTTGCATCACCGCAGTTCGCTATATAAAGATCATCATCTTTAACTAATGCAACACATGCACATGAACCAGCTGTACAAATTTGTAATAGATCTTCATCAACATGTTGTGTTTCAACAGGTATTGCTTCAGCACATATATCTCGATCTAATTTAACAAATGCACTTTCTAATGCAGCCACAATATCGGTATTTTCATGATCGAAATTCGTGTAAAGATCCTCAATATGTTTCAATAAATTCATTTGATGGATTTCTTTTATTTTTGAATTTCGTGTATCTTTATATGGATTATAATAAGAATGAAGTAGAAGTGATGTTATAGCATTTAATGATGTTTTATCATGAGCATGATTATGATTATGAATATGACTTTGATGAGTGCTCACCAATCGTTTCGCTTCTTGCATTATTCTTCCGAGATCATTGGGCGAATGTAATGTTACAGAAATATATTCAAATAGACGTTGACCAACGGCATCTGAGCACCATGGGCCACCGTGTCCATCGAATACACCAAATAGATACATATTTGAATCAACTGAATGAATACGCGCTTGAGCTTGTCGATCCTCTAGGCAATATGAATAGTATTTTATTAGCAAATCGTAGGAAAGAAATTTTCAATATTTGAATCCTGCTAGCATTTCATCATGGAATTACTTTATAGTTGTCTCTCCAATATGAAAACAAAACATACCCGGTGGATTATTAGCACCGAGATAATTAACTTCATAATATTTTACTGGACAATTTGCTTCAAGATCAATACTGGCTTCATGTGCTCGCAATATGCCTGATGCTTCCTGTGAAGATAATCGTTGTTCATCGAATGGGGTTTCTTCTTGAAAACCTCCATCAATTGAGTCGCTATGATAACATGCTGGTGAAATTATGCGAGTTCGAGCGAATGATAATAAATAGGATGTTTGTTGCAAGGAAAAACATGGATTATTCGATAGTATACGTCGAATCATTTCATTTCTAAAAATAAGAAAAAAGAATTTCGTCTCCTATGCAACTTGTATTAGATCTTATTCTTTTTTGTTGAGATCTCAATAAAGACAAAATAGCCTATCTTGACTCCAAATGATTTCATCGAGAACAACTTCAATTGATCATAAATGGAATATGTAGCTTATAGGCAACATAGGTGAATCTATGCATGGAGACAAATAAAAACTGTTTTCATTTCTACATGACAAACCTACAAGAAAACTCGATTTATTATTGGCTACCGACGAGAACGAATCAGATTATTTAGGATGGTAACCATCCAGCAACTTGCGACATAAGCAAGAGAAAAAGACTCAAAACATTCCCTATAGAAAATAAAATACCCCAACATATATCAGATTTCGAATACGTCTACGATGTTGAATCTTGATCACCTGATATAATGATCTTAATTGTGAATTCATAAATACTCTTTACGTATATATGGTGCATTTTCAATTTATTGTAACCGAACTATTTGAATGTGCATACGGTCACCTAGACCTCTAGTATTCCTGGCTCAAAAATCAAGATAGACGTAAGCAAAACTTCTTTGTAGTTTGGGTGTTTTTACATGTTAATGATACGAGTATGCAAAAGCGATTAACAGAAATCTCTCTAACACATATAATGTAAAGGTCAGTTTTTAGGCTTCTAGTATTTTCCGGCTGACTAACTGCATAACTTGATGTCTGAAGTATGAATTAAAAATTTGTAAAGAAAATTGATAGAATTTCTTTTAAATGTTGACCATAACAACAATTTCATGAGTGGTTGTCTTTTATTATTCATTGGTCGAAATTAACTTTTTAATGCAATGGAATCTTTCGATTATTAGACTTAAAAATTTTGGTCACTAGTTGCCGAAATCTTATCAACACCAGTGCAAGGTTGATAGTCTCAAAAAATTATCGTAACTCCAACGCCGAGTCGCCATAGTAAAAACGTTTCGCCTCTATATACCATCACGCGCGAATCTTATTGGACGAGCTATCGATTGCAGAAAAGAACGAGAAACGAACACATACTTATCTTACTACTGATTATTGTTTATTTTTGACGAGTTTCTTTTTAGTTTGATTGATTGATTCATTTTATATTAGCATAAAAAATTTACAGATATTTAATATTCCCAAAGAATGGCTAGTAGTTTTCCATCCCGAACAGGTTCTATCATGCTCATAAATATCGCATGTTCATTTTTATGTATTTCTTATTTATTTAGTTGTTCCAAGAAACTTTAAATTATTAGAAGAACTTGAAGCAGCTCAAAAAGGTCAACACGAAGGGTAATTCACCTTGATAATGTATAACTAATAAAAATCTAATTGGATTTTTTCCCCCCGTTCTATTCTTAAGATCGGTATCATGGGGTCTTGAAGCTAATGATGACATGTCATTATCCCGGTGGGTTTGTATGATTATTGGACCATCACGTGTAAGAAGAAGAAAATTCTTTCTGATTGACTCACTGAGTCATTTCTTTTAGACGCCCTATGAAAATCGCATTTATACTTTAAAAGTTTATTGTGGTGATCATTATCCTGACGAACCTCCAGTTTTTCGTTTTCAAACACGTATAAACTTAACTGGCGTAGCTGCAAATGGTTCCGTAAGAAGATCTTAATATGAACTTACCCGTCTTAAATCGTAATGTTTTCATTTTCACCTTAGGTTGAATCAAAAATATTTCCAGGTCTTCGCCACTGGAATCGAGACATGACTCTTCATCAAGTATTAAATGAAATACGAGCGAGTATGTCATCGAAAGAGAATGCAAAATTATCTCAACCATCGGAAGGAGCAGTTTATCCATCTTAGTTATTATAATTCATAGAGAAGAGTCTATATACGAACGATTTTTTTTGCTTCAGCTTTTTTTTGTTCATATAAAAAAAATTCAACAAACAATCTTTTTTTTCTTCTTTTTTGTGATATCTTCTAAGCTTCTTCGCAACTATCTTTAATCATTTGTTCTAGAAAAAAGAAATAATGAAATTAATTTTAACATCATTTAAAAAGACCAATTCTGTAAATCCATTGTCCGATGATGATCTTCGGATTCATGAAGGTTCATCATACCAAGCAACTATACCACATTTACCCAATGTAACACCATTATCCACTGATCACGGTGCAATTCTCTATTGGCAACCAACAGATTCAATTAATGATAATGATCTTAGTGATTACATTGACTATGCTCATGAAAAATATCGTATGAATGAAGAACAAGCATTAGCGATCCTACAAATATGTGAATATAATATTTCTAATAGTAAATTACTCATGGAACAATACCGACCGGACATGAGTCGATGGACTAATGAAGAAAAATTTTTATTCGAACAAGCCTATCAATATTATGGAAAGGTATTTTCAGATTTTAGCAAAATATTACCGAAGAAAAGTATTGCTGAACTTGTTGAATATTATTATTCTTGGAAAAAAACACGTTTATATAATAGCTTAATGGATAAACATGAAAAACAATGTAAATTCATGCCTTATGACATCGAAGATGATCGGATAACAAATACAAGGTTAGTTGAAAAAATAAATCATTCTATGGAGAAAATTCTTTGGGGCTACAGTGTGAAGCATAATCCGTTGACTTACTACTAAGTTAATGTAAAATAAATCTATAATTATGGCATCATCACCTATTTGCTTTTGTCTGTAACGGGAAGCCGCAAAAATCTCAGTAGAACAGATACGTCTGATTACCTACTATAGCAAATGTATGTGTACTATGTAATAAATTAGTTGAACCTTGACTTGTCGATAAGACGGGAGAATATCCTCATCCATTGATGTACATCCTATATTCGAATATCGTCTTAATACTAGATAAATTGCCGTAATGACTACCCATTTCTATCTCTCTCGATAATCAATATAAAGTATACCGTGCATAGGTTTCGCAATGTAAACTTATAAGAACGAAAAAATATCATTTTCGAATATTTCTGTTTTCATTTTTTGAATTAGAGATTTCAATAGTCGTTCGGAATCGGCAATCGATGACGGTACGATTGAGGACCAAGAATGTTCTAATTGCGAAATAACTTCTACACCAATGTACTCAACTCCAAGAGGTATTCTTTGTAATGAATGTTTTAATTATTGGCAAAAATCTGGTTTAATGCGTCCTGAATTATATCGAAATAAATCTTCATTGAAAAAACTCAAGCAACCACCGAAAAATATGTGCCTTGATTTGAATAGCTTAAAATCCAACGAATCCATTGATCCTATTGAGAAATTAGAAGATGATATTCGTCACGAACTATCCGTCATACAATTACATAATCAATCTATTGAATATCTAACAAATCAATCAAGACAGGAACTCGAAACTATGCATACTCCATTTCTCGAGCCGAATCGGAATTTAAATGATGCAATAACATCAACATGGTCAACAGAAGAAATTCTTCTAGCCATTCAAGCATTTGGAAAATACGAGAAAGATTTTCACAGTGTATCACGTATTATAGGTCCAACAAAAAGTATTCATGATATCGAAAGATTTTTTGTTGAATATCGTGAACGATACCAACTTGATATGGTAATAGACATGAATTCAAAACCGATCACCAATTTGCAAGATGATGCTGTTTTAATTAGCAGATAGTTAATTAATATTGAGATAAAGATTATTTTTTTTTTTAGTATTTCAAATTAATATTAATGTTTTCTTTTTAAATTTCAGATATGGAAAATATTATTCTATCGCTTGAATCCACATTTCATCGGATTGAAAAGTTTATTCTATGGCACAATCGATATGCAAGTTTACTTGCATTTACTATTGGCCATGGTATTTTTTATGCTGTAGCACGTGCTGGTTTAAAACCTTATTGTGCTATAACACTTGTTGTATTCATATTTCATGTACTTGATTGTATAAAAAAGAAACGAGTCTGTGATGAAGAGAAAAATCTTTCGGAATTAACAAAACTTATTCTACGTTCATATCGATATGTATGTAATACAAATGAAAAATTAAATATAATTAAAAGTGAAAATCGAGCGAAATATTCGATAATTATTATGATCGTTTGTCTGATACTTTCCTACATAGGAATGAAAATAAACGGATACTATGTGTCATATTTAGTTATGTTAATACTTTTTACATTACCAGCTATTATTTATCATAAATTAATAACGAAATTATTGAAACGTTTAGCTCCTATTCTTGAACAACTCGATCAATCGATGTAAGTAGAAAGAATGAAGAATAGAAATGACCTTGTCCGATTTCGTGTCTCTTATAAAATTGAAAAAGAATCTATATCATTGGTATTGAGACGTCTGCCACTCGTCTTACTATTGACAATATTCATTCAAATGATAAAGAATATTTTTATGAGGCCACTAGAAGACAAAACATTTTCTTCATTCTCGATTCATACTGATGTGATTTCGAATAATTGTCTTTGTTTTCGTATTAACTAGGGAATATAAACGACGTACATTAATTGATCGCAAGGATTTATTGGTTAAAATGCAAACGCCCGGTTTAAATGAAGATAATGAAGATGAAGATATTAGTAGACTTAAACAACAACAAGAAATCAGAAAAAAAGATCGTTCCTTAATTATAAACGACGATGATGTCGACGAAGAAGAAAACGAACAGAATTCAATCTCAACAAATGATGAAAGTAAACCATTATTCGATTCTCAATTACCAAATTCAAGTGAATCAAATTTTGACGTACTTACTGATTCATCAGCATCGTCATCGTCGTCAGCAGCAGTTGATGATGAAGCAGCCCTTATCAATGAATTATATGCTAATGTTGGCGATAAAATCAATGGTAGACAATGCATTCGCATAAAAGGTGCTGAAGTAAAAGTGAAAGGACGTCCAACTCAACAGCGATCAAATGTCATGACCACAAATTTCTTTCAAACTGATAGTGCAAGCGGAGAACCAGATTTAACTGGTTTTGATTTTCTTAATGACTACGATGATAAATCCTAATTGTATAAAAACAACAAAAAAGAAATTCTTGGTTCTTTTCCGAGTATAAAAATTTTATGTTTTATGTACCTGATCTCTTTTCTTTTGCTAACGTTCAATTATGTCTTGTTTGTTTATGTGAACAGTAGATGTTTCATGACAATAAATAAATAATTGCAAAGAAAAAAACATGTTTTTTTATTGTTTTATAGATGTTCAAATGCGATTAATCAATAGATTATTTTCATTTCGACCAATAAAAACAATGACAACACCAAAAGTATCTTATTTAACACAGCGACAAGCCAAAGATATCGACGAAGAACTTTTTAATGAATATAAATTTAGTGTTGACCAACTTATGGAATTAGCGGGTTTAAGTTGTGCAGCAGCTATTGGTAAGTGGAATATTTTTTGTCTGAGAGTTTCCAACTCCGACTTCGATGGAGTCGGATTTCAGAGGACCGCGTAGGCTTTAATTATCAGTCAATTAGAATATCATCAAATGCATATCAATATTTCAAGAATAAGCTATTTCAAATGGCTTCCGATCGTTGAACTGTTGTGCAATACTTATACGTTGATATTTTACTTATTGGAAGGTGCCACTTCAAAGACCTTTTGACAATATTTTAATCTAGCTTATTTCTCTCCCAGTGCATGCCATCTTTCAATGTCCTCAAAAAGAAAAGGACATGTTGTTTCTATAGAATCACATGGTGACTATCGAAAAAAGAATCTACGATAAACATTATCGTGATGGTGGTCTCTACTTTCTACACTATTGTAGATGCATTTAAAAATGAAAGTATTCAAGCATGAGAGGTGTCCTATAATGAATAAAGGCCTAAGGCTTTATGCATTGCTTACGTGTAACCGAAACAAATAAAAAGAAAATTCAATTCTTTTCATTACTACACTTTCATTCTTTTTATTTAGAAAAAGCATATAATGACAAGAATCAATATTCAAAATGTCTGGTCATTGTCGGTGGTGGTAATAATGGTGGCGATGGTCTTGTGTGTGCTCGTCACTTGAAATTATTTGGCTATGAACCATTCGTCTTCTATCCGAAACGAACCGATAAACCATTGTATAGAAATCTTTTGCATCAATGTGAAAGAATGAACATTGAAGTTATTGATACAATGCCAACAGAATCAAATATTAATTTAATTGTCGATGCTATATTTGGTTTCGGTTTTGCCGGTGAAATACGTGAACCATATAATCAAATTCTTAAAGAAATAAAAACCTTAGAAAAAACAAAACCCGTCGTTTCGATTGATATA
The DNA here is from genome assembly GCA_900239745.1 of Rotaria magnacalcarata. NCBI lineage: Eukaryota > Metazoa > Rotifera > Eurotatoria > Philodinida > Philodinidae > Rotaria > Rotaria magnacalcarata. Next base: position 16,291 of record OENM01001086.1, on the reverse strand, counting down.
CCAAGTGGTTGGGATGTAGAAAAAGGCCCAATTAATGATGATTGTATTCAACCGGATTGTGTTATTTCATTAACAGCACCTAAATTATGTATGCAATATTTTCAAGGAAAATATCATTTTCTCGGCGGAAGATTTGTTCCTAAAGCTTTAGAAGAAAAATATAAAATTAATCTTCCGAATTATTCGAATAGCGAACAAATCATTCAAATTTAATAATAAATCTGTTGTCTGCTGGTGCTAATTGTTTTCTACTTTTAATTTTAGATGTCACCTGTATTAATGCTTGATCCTCGACAACCACTTACTATTGACTCATTTGAATTTCTTTATCAAGCAATTGCAAAAGATATTAGTTCAATTTATGTACCCGTTCGAGATAGTTTAGCACTTCTTGCTGGCTGTTATCTATTGAAAAAAGTCTTACCATTACCGTATTATTTCTATAGGACAATAAAACTTTATTTTTTTCCTTATAAAATTAATTCTGTATTATTAAAAATGCCTTTAACAACAAGTTCGAGTAGCAATGATTTATCTCTATCAGATTATGATGAACATTGGGCATTAATTAATGATTGTACGACACCAAGTGGTTGTGCATTTGCACAAAATTTAGCTGTAAATATAATTGAAAATATTTAGATTTTAATATTTATTCTATTTAAGAAACGAGGTTACAATCTAATATTAGTTTCAACGGAAGATTTTCAAGAAGAATTAAAATTATTATCGATCCATATTGAACGTACATTTTTAATTCGTACAGTTACAGTTATCTATCGATGGAATAGTCCACATCAACCACTTGAATTGACAACACCAGTAAGAACAGTGGCTGGAACATGGTCAACAGGTACGCCACCCACAGTTGGTCAAGTTCCATTGACAAATAAATTTCATCGTGCTGGATCATTTGATCGTCTTGAAACAATTGAAACTATTGCTCGCAACGCAAATCTTGTTCTCTATATTAATTGTACACGACCATTCAATGATCTACATCTATCGAAAACGCTCAATCCAGCTGAATTTCAATCGATTGTGAATAATTATCTTATACCACCGATGCTATTGGCCTATATTGTAAGTTTTGATGAGTGAAGTCATCGAAGAAGTATTTTGAATGTGACACGAAAACATTTTTCTCTAAATAAGGACAGACAACGGAATCATGTAAATAAGTCTGAAACGGCACTCCCTTGCAAATACTTTCCTATGAGTTTTCCGTTGTAAGAACAACTCTTTAAGCGAATAACAATTTCAATGCCATTTTTTCTCTTCTATCGAATAAAATAGGTTCTTCCATATATGTCAACACGAACTCGGCCTGCATATCTACTCAATATAGTTCCACATCCATCTTGTCTAAACTCTACTCTGCATCGTTTATTAACAATTTATTTCAATGCACGTAAAGACGAATATTCTAATAATGGTCTACTTCATTTTCAAACAGTTTATTTACCGGTCCGTTGGATTCATTCATCCGCAAATGTGTCTAATGTTGAAAATTTTCAAAAATATATTTTATCTAAACATGGTTTAAATGAAAATAATAAATTAGTATGGGGTTCATGTAAGCCACAAGTGTATGTTGATACAATACTTAGACAATTGGGTCGATGCGATCGTAGCGCAGGTTATTGGTTGAATGCATTTAATTTAACATGTCTTTCAATTTTACCACGATGTTTTTCACATAAACTCATCGATTATTGGATTACTATGCAATGATCAAATTCAATATTCGTTGTCTCTTTCGTTCCCATGTGATCTATGAATTTTTTTGTGACATATCAAATCAAAGAAAAAAGAAATATAAATCATCACATCGATTCTTGTTTTTTTTTCTGTTTTAATTGTTCCAGCATAGAAAAATTAGTAGAAGATATGTATTTCTAGTTATAAATTTCATATTGGTTTATAGATTGCTACGGTATGAAATAATATTCTTCATTTGTTACTCGAATTGATAAATTTTAATGTCTCTTCTATTTTATGTAGTAATAGCGAATCTAATACGTCAGCTGTGTTCGGTAATCATATTTTAGCGGCTAGAAGTTAAGCCTCCTTTTGAAAATCCCCGGTGAGCCTTAAATGATAAAAATACAACTATTCTATCGAAATTTTAAGTCATCCCTTCGAGAAAACTCAAGCCACACGATGTCTGTCCCCAACAAAATCAACATTACATTTCATGAGGAGATATTCAAACAGATAAAAACAACAATTAGCCGTGACGCAATTCTCTCAATCACTATGTATAATTCTTTGAATCGTGTTTTTTTTCTATTCAAGATAAATTTATCATGGAACTTGATGAACAAACTCTTTTACAATCCCTAATAAAGAATTCATCTGACGAGTCAGTGAATTCAGCCGAATGTACATCATATCTTCCCTATCTTCAAACCTTATTTACCTATGATACCGAACGTTTACATCGTGAGTTAGAATATTTAAATGATGAAAAATGTTCAAAATCAACTCAAATGCTATCGTTAATATTCGACAATTATTCAACGTTTATTCAAACAGCTGAATGTTCAAAAAATATTTCCAATGATTTTTCAACAATTGAAGAACGTCTCTCCGTCATACTAAAACAACTCGACGATTTTTCATCTTGTTGTCAAAAATTTGTGCGTGAAACTGAACAAACAAATCATTTACGCAAACAAAATATGTTTACTTTACAAAAATATCCACAATTATTGGAAATTCTTGAAATTCCTCAATTAATGGACACATGCGTACGAAACGATTATTTTGATGAAGCATTAGAAATAGTGACGTATTGCAAACGTTTAGAAAGAAAATTTGCTCCACCAACAACGAAATTAACATTAAATACAAATTCACAAATACCCATTATAGTGCATATTGTGAATGATGTACGTTTATCACTGGAATATATGCTTGAACAATTAGTAAATCAGCTTCAAACCAATATACAGTTACCAGCTTGTTTACGTATAATGGGCTTTATTCGGCGCATGGATATTTATAATGAACTTGAATTACGTCTTTGTTTTCTTCAAGCACGTACACACTTCTTGCATAAACGTTTAGGATTGATTCAACAACAATATTCATCGACAAATATTGTTGATTACTATGAACATGCATCGAAATATATTGATGAAACACGTAATATACTTTTTGATATTGTTACGCAATATCGAGCATTGTTTAGTGATGATGATACAACATTGTATGTAACATTTAATCGAAATGAATTTATTAAAGAAACAAATTTGTTTCGTTCGTGGCTTATTCATCGTTTAAGTGAATTTCTGAAAGTATTACAAGTTGATTTACAACATTGCAGTGGTAAGACCTAGAAAATTAGTGAAAAGCTTTTGACAGATGGACCCGGCAGTAAACGAGTGTTGAAGTAGACGACTGAGAGATTTTTGTTGTACCGTTTGCGAGTGAATTGTCAGTGATTTATAATACTTCTGAACAATAAATATAGATATTCGAGGAGGAATTTATCAGGTACCTAGTAAAACCCACGATTCATATCCTTACAAATATTCATTGATTCTCCACTTGAGAATGTATGCTATGTTCTGTTTACTAGCGACAGTCTGGAGCAGGTGTTTTTCTTAACATTTTAATTCTCCTAGCAAGATTACGTTGATTGTGATCTATGAAACTATATTTAGGTTCACAATATCAACGACTTGAATCTTTACTTGGTCAAGTAATGTATTTTGGTGCTTCATTTTCTCGATATGGTTTTGATTTCCGGCCATTGTTTATTCAATTTTTTTCTCAAACAACTCTAACAAATTTTCGAAATTCTCTTCATGAAGCCAATCATATTTTTGAACAACTACTTAATTCATTTACTTTTGATCAATATGTTCAATTAGCAACATCGGATTCTTCAGCAACACCACTAAATCCATTTTCGCCACCAATGATTCTTGTGAACTATACTCCATTAGCTGTTTATTGTAATGTTCTACTAACAGCATTCAATGATCTGCGTCTTTGTTGTCCTCTATCAATCGTTATTATTGTTCGACAACTTGTGACTGATTCATTAGTACATATAAGAAATATTCTAACAAATTATTATAAATCTGAAAAAGTCACATTAACAATTATTGAATCGGAACATTTCATTGATTTTTTACGTGTATTCATAAGAATATTCATTCCATATATCAACACTTGCATTCAAGCATTATTTCCTGATACACAATTAGCTCGTGAATTAGGTGTATCAATTTTGGATATAACTGAAAAATCAAAATTAAATCAAATCGATATTGATCAAATTATTGAACCCATTAAAGCAATCATTGATTCAGTTATGTCGAAAAAGAAGACGAAATCAATAGAAAATGTTCAATCCGAAATTGAAACTATTCCATCGAAAGTGAACGATCAACAAGAGCAAGAAAGCACAACAGTTAATACTGATAATAAATCTGGTGTAATTGAATAATTTAATTAAATCGCTTCTCGCTTTTAATATTCTTATCTTTTTATTTAATAAACTTTATCGGGGAAATAGGGAATATACAATCGGTTTTATAGGTGATATCTGCTAAATAACGTCGATAAAGTTAGCACCGAACTCAAGTATTTCCAGTCCGGATTCGCATCTGAATCTGTTAGTTCTAAAATCGATTGTATTGAGCACAGAATTTAATTCTCTATCGATTGGTAGTTCTCAAAATAGGGCTTGTAGATCAACAATAGAGGTCTTCAGCCGAAATACTGGGTCGGGTGTGGGTTGCCAAGAAGTTACCCAGATCCTCAGAATTGCCATTCTTTTGGCAAACAGATTTTTACTTTTTTTCTTCATTTAAAATGATGCGCTAATCTACACAAATATGGATTGAAATTTGAAAATTTATGAAGAATGTGCATTTAGTCCATGTCAGATATCGTATACATGCATATGAATCGGTATGGAATGAATTTCTATTTTTCTGCTTTGTTGTTGTTCGTCATTGGTTGTTGAATTCTTTAATGGGTTCATTTCTATCTCTCCATTCTCATCCCATTATTCATTCTATCCTTCTCATTTTCATCTGTTTGTTACTACGAAAGTCACTTAGCATTGCAAGTGCAAACGAGTGATGGTATTCAATCGAAAGCGAACAGATTTTAAATGTTACTGACTTCTGACATGTGTGAATAGATACATTCAATTTTCAGCTAACATGCTATCCTAGTGTGTCAAGAAACAAGTCAAAAGAAATGAGAAATTGATACACAGCCAATTTTCAAATCTTGTTTGGAATGCTCTAGAAAGAATAGATGTTCGGAGCTGTCAGTTCAGTTGTATTATTCGACACCAGAGGATTTTAATGAAAACTCAGAAAAAACCTTTCAGCAAAACAAGATGAAATTACAGTATGCATTGAAATACTTTTTAAAGTTTTACAGTAAAGTGAAGAAAAATTGAATCCATATATTATTTTTGTTGCTGATTGCAATCAAACATCAGGAACTGTTGAGAGTGGTACCGAATCTTAATTAGAAAATAATAAATAAGTATCGATATACTATTTTCAGTGTTCATTGGAGCTAATGTCATTGCAATATCATGAAGAGCTAGTTACATACAAGCTCAATAGCTATTCATTGACAACAACTAACAGTCTACGGTTCCTCTTCAATTGTAAGAGAAAATAATTTTAAAACTCTTCGTTATTTTTCTCAATATTTTACAGAAAACTTGAGAAAGGCATATCGCTTAAGATAAAGACTATCTGTCCCTGAAGTATATTGAAAACGCAGAATCAGTGTTAATTAAAGATAGTATCGTATTTTAAAAATGCACATATCTCTAGTTACTGGCATGATCAAATAGTGCTGCTGCAAATGAGACTAAACATTGACAATAAATACTAATTATACCAGATCTGTTCGTCTCTATACACACCTGTTCTCTCTTCGTCTTCGCCACTATTGTCCAATAGATTTTCTGATGGTTGAAATAAAAACATGGCGACAATAAGTATTAATGAATAAGGCATGGTATAAAATGTAACATCAGTCTAAATTAATTAATTTTATTCAGGAAAGGGAAAAACAAGACACAATTTACCCAACTTCTTTTAACATCTGCTATGCATGAGGTAATAAGCGTTCTTGTTATTAACCAAACGACTATTGACACATTTGTAATGAAAGCCAATATTAATGTATTTCGAAAATATCGATAAATATTTATTTTAAAAGTATTGTTTATCGAACGCAATTCCCTTATTGTTATAATGCAACTTTTCCATATCCAATAAAAAAACTTGCTATCCATAACCCATAATAATGCATATACCGAAAGTTTTATAAACCACAGGTCCAGAAACTCTGTAGTCAAACGGAGTAATCCTTCAATTATAGAGATAATAAAATAGAGTATACTCATAGCAAATAGTTTTAGTTTTGTTGGTCCTAAATGTGAGTTGATTATACCATAGCCAAGCGTAATCATAGTATAAAGTGCACGTATTGCGGTACGTTGTAAACATGATATAACTTCAGCGCTAACAATAAAAAAGTTAACTTTGTGTCTAAATTAAAAAAAAATATTTATCTATTTCGCTGCTTTTTATTCAATTATTTACCCATATCGATTCACAGTCTCATATGCAACTAAATACATTGTATGTTGAATCATACAGATAAAAATAGCGCCCCCAATATAAAAATGAATTCGATGTAACTTTTGCCAAAGTAGGGTGCACCAAATAAGAAATACAATAGCGTATATGGAATAGATACTACTCATAACACGATACATGATTAAGACTGGATATTCATCTGCTGTCATATAGCCATCATGACGATTTTTCATTGAGATTGTAACATTAATATTAGTATAAAAAATGAGTGATCTAGAAGAGTTTGGTGTAAAAAGTTCAATAAAATAATGACCATCAGCCCATGTTTGTAATATTTGATTTGCTAGTTTACTTACAGCAGTTGTTAATTTTGATGTCGCATTATCTTGGTTTATTTGTGATTCATTATCAGGAAGATGATGTCGACCTATGAGAGTATCTAAAATCTTTAAATATAGAATTTAATTAAAACTCTTTATAGTGAGTTCTAGATCGATTTATAATCACCTGGCTTCGTATTTCGTATGAATGTTCGAACTTGTTTTCTGATGTTTTTATATTCGTTAATTTATCAATATATAATTCACTTGGATAATTACAATCTATTTCTTGCATTGTAAACCATCTCTGCTCCAGCTCATCCCATAACGCATCATAATGGGTCCCGTAGATTGATCGTACATTGAGACTACTATCTTTCAATACTAAACCCATTAACGAAATACGATAAAATTCTGATGATGAACATCTAACGACACGTCCGATCCGACCGTGTATTTGAATTTTTGCTTTTCTATGATCTTGATATCCTTTAATATTTTCAAATAAGTGATCACAATTAACTTTCAATTGAATTCTTGTATCGCGAGTTAAAGCTCGATATAAAACTGGAAATGATCTAGTAAATGACCAGGATAATGTGAATATCCCATCAACAAGATTTGCTGATGAATATTTCATTGAACAGAACAGTAATAGATGAAAGAACAAATACTTTCTCATTGTTGTAATCAATCTGCAAAAATTTCTACTTTGAGTTATATAAAGTTCTTCGATTAAATTTCTTCTTACGCTTTTACTAACTCGAAAACAACCACCTATTTCGAATCACACTATACGTTAGCAAATATCAAAAAAGAAAAGGGAAAAAATCATAATGCCATTAGCATAGACGTGAAGCTATTCAAAGAAAATTTCAATTCAAAACATGTATTTTTTATTTTTTGCATCCTCTCTCTTTCCTACACTCGTGATTCAATATCGGCCGGATTCCCTATATTCCCATTAAACGTTTTTTTACTATGTAACGATGTCAGAATCTGATAAATATTAATGACGCTGAAAAAAATTTTTATTTGGCCTCCATAATATTATTTCAGATCGAAAAAATACAGTCGTTTACATGAACTATTAAAGTTTCGCAGAATTTTGTTTTCACTGACGATTGATTTTCGCCGACTCCAACTTCGCCGAATAAAAATTTTAACCGGAAAATATCGAATAAAATCTAATCCATTTTAGATATAGAATTTTATTCTAACTAACTACTTTAACAGTGAATTGATTAATTAACCCCATCTGACTTGGTAACCATCTGAGTTGGTAACACACACCCACACCCACATCCTTTTTTTTTATAAATTTTGTCAAAGATGCTTCAACAGTTGCACATCCGTTCTTAGTTTTCCTCTTTATCATTTCTTAATTCACTCATTATTTAATACGTTAAGTGTTTGAGAAAAATATCATTTGCTGGAATCAAAAATGAACAGCCAGATGATTTGTAAGACACTACACAGTGGTCATCATTATAGTATGGACAGAATGGAAGTATCTTGAAAATTATACAATTTTGCATATGATACGATATTCACTAGAAATATTTGCTGTTTCAGCTTAATCAAGTGAATGGTTCTAAGACAAGTCGGTTAGTTTTTCTTGGGATATCTAAACGTTATTGTAGTAAAATTCAATTTTACTAGTGCAGAAACATACCACCACTGCGAAGAAGCATATTTCAGTTTCGGAAATGCTTTTTTTATGGATACTGTAAACGTTGATAATATGGAGCGCAGCATTCCGGTTATGAATTGATTAGAAACACTGAGAACACGGAAAACGAGTTTAGCAAGTTTTATCTGGGTCGAACGGTGACGCAGAAAAGTACAGACAGCAGTTAGCTACACTCAAAAAAAGGTTCCACGCGAAACTTAATTTGCAACGAAATCGAAATCTTCTTAGAGGTTTCGTATGGACCGGTGGCGGAGCCAGGGCTTTGGACTGGGGGGGGGGGGGGGGGGGG
>OENM01001085.1:10580-45366 GCA_900239745.1 Rotaria magnacalcarata | reverse complement strand
TCAAAATAAATTCGACGAAGCCCTTGGTTATTATCAACAAGCATTGAAAATCAAACAAGATTTTTATCAAGGAGATCATGTTGACATTGCTCGTAGTCTTACTAACATTGGTATTACTCTCGGTGATCAAGGAAAGCGCGATGAATCGCTCGGCTTTCATCAACGAGCATTGAAGATTTACGAGAAGTTGCTTCCAGCTGGACACATCGACATAATTTCCAGTCGCAGTATAATTACTGAAATTCTCACCCATCATGAAAAATACGCCGAACAGTTTCCTCGTTCGCCATCACCTCAGCGGACTAATCACCACATTCCTCCAACTGAACCCTTTGACATAACTTCCAGTCGCAGTTCCAGAAGTGGCACTTTGGAAGAACGCCGCAAGGAAAACGAACCCTTTCATTTTCCACAACGAGCTTCTACAAGTATTCAGAGAATTCGTTCACCAGACCGACCTGATCTTCCATTCAGTTGCAGTCACATGGGTGAGACTATGGGGCATGGCGAACAGCACGCCGAATCGTTACCTCGTCCACGATCACCTCAACGGACTAATCACCACATTCCTCCAACTGAACCCTTTGACATAACTTCCAGTCGCAGTTCCAGAAGTGACACTTTGGAAGAACGCCGCAAGGAAAACGAACCCTTTCATTTTCCACAACGAGCTTCTACAAGTACTCAGACAATTCCTTCGTCAGAGCAACATGATGTTCGCTCTGGTCGTGGTCCAACGGGTGAGCCTGTAAGAGATCACGAAGCGTATGAGGAACCTATACTTTTCCATCACCCAGTATCGGAAACACAACACAGGGCAGATCCATCCAGTCATATAGATACTATTGATTATTCCAACGCCCAAGCTGACGCTCTCTACAACAAAGGAAAGTATGAAGAAGCCCTTGAACATTATGCACAAGCATTGCAAGCTCATGAGAAAATTTATCCACATGACCATTTGAATGCTGCGAAAATTTTCGACAACATTGGCAAAAGTTTCAAAAATCAAGGAATGTACAATCAAGCTCTCATGTATCACGAACGGGCGTTACAAGTTCAATATAGATTCCATCCATGTGATCATATCGATAGTGCTGAAACTCTCGATAATATTGGCCACATTTTGTCGGTTCAAGGACACTACCATGAAGCTCTCGATCGTTATTATCAGGCACACACCATTCGGGGAAAGTTGTGTTCAGCTGAAGATATTTGTGTTTCTGTAAGTCTGGACAACATTGCTAGCATTCGTCGAATAGAAGGAAACTACGATGGCGCTCTCTGTTGCTTTCAGCAGGCATTGGAAATTCGACNGAAAATTTATAGGCAGGATCATATCGATATTGCTAAGAGCTTTAACAATATTGGTTCTATTCTCGCCAATCAAGGAAAGTATGATGCAGCATTTGATTATCACCAGAAAGCATTACAAATGCAAGAGAAATTATGTGTAGTTGAATCTGTTAGTTTTGCTGAAACTTGGAATAATATGGGACACATTCTCTCTAAGCAAGGTAAATACGACAAAGCGCGTGAGAATTACCAAAGATCCTGCGAAATTCTTATGAATTATTATTCGTCTGGTCATGTCTGTATTGCTCAAAGCTTAGACAACATTGGAAATACTCTTCAAAGTCAAAGACAGTACGATAAAGCTCTCGAAAATTACCAAAGAGCCTATGAAATTCGTAACAAATGTTATCCACCTAATCATTGTGATGTTGCCGAGAGTCTTACCAATATCGGTAATACTCTGTCGGATCAAGAAAAGTATCATGAAGCTGAGAATTATTATAAACAAGCTTTGATTATTTATGAAAGCTTTTATCCTCCTGGTCATGAAACAATAGCCACATGCCTCAACTGTATTGGCAATATTCGTTTCTCTCAGAGTATGTACGATGAAGCTCTCGAATATTATCATAGAGCGTTGCAAATTTACGAAAAGTTTTATCCATTTGGTCATGTCAAAATAGCAACAAGCCTAAACAATATTGGGAACACCCTCACCTATCAAACAAAGTATGATGAAGCTCTCGGTCAGTGTGAAAGAGCATTGAATATTTACAAGAAGCTTTATCCAGCTGGTCATAGTGCTATTGCTTTAAGCCTCAATACCATTGGTAACATTCACCACAAGCAAGAGAAATACGATAAAGCATTCCAGTATTGTCAGCAAGCTTTGAGAATAAGAGAGGCATTTTATCCAGATGATCATTTGTATGTTGCACAAAGTCTCCAGAATATAGGCACAATTCTAACTGATTTCGGTAACTGTGATGAAGCTCTATACTCCCATCGACGAGCATTGGCAATTCTAGAGAGAGTTTTCCCTCCTAGTCACATCAAAATTGCTCGTTGCCGCTGTCATATCGGTGATATTCTTAATGAACAAGAAAAGCTGGATGAAGCTCTCCATGAATTTCGACAAGCATTGACAATTTTTGAGCAGATTCATTCAACTAGCAATGTTGATGTAGCAAATACTCGCCGTAAGATTGATAATATTCTCAATAGACAATGGAATCACAACGGTACTGCCGGCCAGCCATGTCGAACGACCGAACACATAGATGGGCGATTCAGATCAAGTGAAATTTGACTTGAGCTCATTTGTTTTTACGATAAATTATCAAATCGCATATTAACGAATTGAATCCTATCAATCATTTATAGATTTGTTTTTTTCGGCTTGATTAGTGATTTCGGAATTTTGAATATTTTATATTTGTCGTATTAGAGTTGTAAAAATGATAGTGTTTTCAACTGAATCTTTTTATTACAAATTAATGAAAAGTGTGACAGAAAATGTTAACTTATATTTAATCTTTTTTTGATTGCATGATAACCGATGATAACCTTTTCTTTTTCAATAGCTAATCGGTGTGGGTAGCTAAAATATATGCTATGACTGTGAGAGAGGCAACGGCAAACGATTCTGTTAATTATATTCAGATGAAATTTTGAGTTACTTAAATAAAACTTACTTTTATTAATAATTAGACAATGCTCAGGTTTTCTGAAAAGAATATTATGACATGAGGATGTGGGTGCAGGTTTAATTTAGATAAAGATGAGATAAAAATCAAGACCCACAGCGTAATTTGTTCGTTCAACTTTCAGTTGAAATAAAGGATATTGTTCTGTTCTACCATCACTCAATTCTCGCATTAATTTCTCCGTCTTTGTTCGCAGAAGAAAATCCACCTAAAACATTCAGGAGTAAAAACAGATTAAATATTTATACAGCTTTTAATAGATTTTAGATAAAAAAAATTCATAGATTATTTAGATTAATTTCCAGAATACCCGATTAAAATTTGATAAACCAAATGTATTATAATTCACACATATTGATGAAAATCAGCTGAAGATTGTTTCATAAATCACGGATAAAATTCAATTAATATCGGACTTAAGTGAAAGAGAAGCGTATGGGTGGAGCAAGAGAGAAAAGGTCGCTGTGACTCCACTCCAGCTCCAGTTTCGATTGAAAAAGTCGCTCCGCTTAGGAATCGGAGCTGCTCATCTCTGTCTACAATAGACCGTGTCCTGTTCTCGTCTCGGATACTTGTCAAAGTAATTAATTTATTGGTACCAACAATATTTTTTACTGTTATTCTATATAAAAACTGATCATTCCATCTGTTTTGCAAAATAAATCTTTTGTTACTGTGTATTTATATTCCTGCATGAAAAAAAACAATAGTCTCAAAAGTTGAAACTACTCCCGCAAACGATCGTAAATTATCTATTGCTATCTTCATTCAACAAAAGCCAACCATGATAAATGTTCAGTACCCGAAGTAAATACAAGCTTAGAAATTACAGCGAATCGATAATAAAATCTAAACATCTAATAATATGATGAAGTATATTTTTATTCGAATTGATACTGCTAAAACTTCTTACACAATAACAGAAAGGACACAGCTAAATAAAAGTCTCATCAATTGCTCATTCGCTACGGTATCGTTAGAATATAGGATGATTAAACGAATCAAATGCTCAAATTCAACATAAAATATTTTCCTGTTGCCATCGGATTATTTTTTTAATGCGCAGCTGTTAGAAAGTCGATATTTTATTTGGCTGATAGTACATCTGGCATTTTGCCTTTATTGATGCCTTTCTGAATAATGCTTATGACCTCAATATAAAGTACAAAACAACCTATGACAAACCATATAGACTTCATTTTTCATATCTATGATCATGTTCTACAAATTAGATTAGCGTCGACAGATCATATAAGCAGACGACGTTTTTTCAAAATAGGCATGAAACATTCCATGAATATTCTCAAGACAAGGCCAAATTATTGGGCCAACATTGCATACTGGATAGGGTACAAAAATGTTATAAGCATAGTTTATGATGAACATAAACACTCATACGAAAACATTTTTCCAAATACCTTAAATTCTCATTTGAGTTTCGATTTTTGTTTTCGAACTTTTGACTTTTCACATTTGTTTTTATTATAAGAACAATGTTGATGAGTTTTATTCTTCAGTATACTAATTGAAGGTAAGAGGATTAGATTAACTGTTAATTAATGAGTTTTTCTGTGTTGTGAGACATTTACTCCGTGAATGCCTCATTCTATAAACATCGCCATCGTTTGTGCATCAAATTTCAATGATGTCTTTTTGAACCAGTGTTCTTCACAATGAAAAATATTTTTCTCGAATTTTCTACTCTAGTTTATATAGGAAGGCAGGAAACAAATATGTTGACATTTGCCAATACTGTAACACTATCGAATAATTGTTTTCTCCTCTAATCCGAATTTTTTGATTACAGATTTGTAAAATGCGAGTTCATATATTATTTCCTTATTCAGTTTGGAAAACACGAGCTCGAATGGTGATGCCAAAAAAAGCGAACAGATAACTAATGACTTGTGATGTATAATTTCTATCTATTCGTTCATATCTTTAGTTGAACAGTAATTCGAACGAAACATGCATCTGTTTCATCTTAAAATTCAACATATCGCTGAACGTCGACGCACACTTGCCAATGCACGACTTAATTTAGCCACAAAACCCGATCAATGCTCTTCTGGGGTATCACCTTCGGATATTCAGCCTCAAGCACGAATGTCTCTTAGGAACCAATTAGCGTCTCTTGGCAGAGTGAGTAAAAATCTTAATAAAAAAATTAATTTACACTGATATTCTATATCATTGTAATTATCGATGGGAAAAAAAGATTTTCTTCGATTTTGCAAATGCAGTAATTCATAGAATTCTTAAGACAAAGAAATCAACGACTAGTAATTTATAGTTGAATAATGAGTTTTCTGATTAATTCTTGTAGACTATCGATTATTTGTGTATTGTGTCGGATATTTTGGGTAAAATCGTTTTCTGTTTCTGTCATCGAATGCAGGCTGTCTCTTGTGTCTAAATGAATGATCAATTATTTAACACAACAACAAAAAGGTAAAAGAAAGAAGACATGAATAGGNGGGTGTTAATCCGAATGGAAAATTGCAACGTAAATTAAACAAGAAAGAAAATATCGTGGTTAGTTATTTTTAGTTGTTGCGTTTGTGCGAGAAAAAAAATGCATAGTTGACTTTTTTGTATTGTTCGCAAGCGTCGTATAGGTAATAATCAGAGTCATTCTAATAAAAGGATATTATTAATTGTATTCATCATCAGGTATGACGCTTTCGGTGATTTTATTTGACGAAGAAATTGATCGTAAAGATGAGAAAATTATTTCTTCGGGAAAGAGTTTCTGTATAACTGACAGGTCTATCCCAAGATCTTATTCATTATGTAAGTACTGGGTTTGATCATAGAATCGGCCGAGAAACTCTTGGATTCTCACCAAGAATACTCTCTAACTTGATTTCAATAGAAGATGCCGAAATATTTTGACAGGGACAGAGACAATCTTATATATTGTCTCTTTTATACATTTCATGTAAGCCACAACGTATTGACAGAGAAAACTAACAGTTTTAATGTCGACCAAGGACGCTAACAATTAAATCCAGCAGTTTTATTTTCGATATTTTTGTTTAATAAAAACTATTTAACATTATCTTATTATTCTATGTTGATATTAACACCAGCCGCTCTCTTTTCGTTTACTCTTCATAATTATTGGCATTATTGATATGAGATATAGATTCCTATGACGAAGAATCATCGTTAATAAGCCATATCGTAGCTACCATTTGATAGTCGCTAGCGAGCATTCATTTTTAATTGCTATCAGCATAGAACCTATTTGTTTTCTCTATTGATTGATATCAATAAACACCTACTTAGTTATGTAGACTATTTCTTAAAAATAAGTTTGTTGATACGTTACATTAGTAAAAGAAAGAGAATTATCTTGAATCGAAGAAACTGATGTTTTCTTTCTGTAAATAATTATATGAATCTCTTGAGTTTATGACAAATGTCACTTATCTTTCGTAGAGAACCGTTCCGACACATGTAACAAAAGTCTATCAAGTTTCTTTTCGAACTTTTGTTTTTATTGTACATATAGCTATATAATGCTGAAATTAGATGTCATCGTTTGTCCGTGTTAGATTTTTTTGCATAGCCCGTAAAACCAAAAAGTTTATTGGATTAGTAGGTAATTACATGTTTCTATCGAGAAAAAAAAGAAGATCGTTGTCGGCGATGAAAAAAGAAATTTATTCCATAGCTTAGATCATCTAAACATTTTTCTATTCTGTAGCGGGAATATTTTGACTGCAACCAATATTCTAGACAAGTAAATGACAATCACAATTGTCATTGATTGACATATATGCATGTACGTCTATTCTATTGAATTGGGCCATTTTGTTTCTTGTTATTATGTGTTCAAGTGACTGTTGACAGTATACGTACATATCATCTATTAACAAGATGTTTCATATCTTTCATTGGAGTCGTGAGCGTATAAATGACAAGAAAACAACATCTGATCTTTCAGGTGGTGAACGATACAAAAGACATCATGCTCGACAATATCGCCTACGGGTACCACATGAAAGTAAATCTCGTCAAGATTTAATTTATACGAAAAAGCTTCGATTGGCTCCTGATAGTGATAAACAACAGGTAGTACTTGATTGTTTTCTTCTTCTATCTTGCATAATCGTTTGTTATTTTAAATTGTCTTGATAATTATTGAAGTGTAAAGTATCGAATAACTTCTTGACCATCAAATTTAAAAAAACGATTATTATTGTTACTTGTTGCCTAAGGAAGACATCAAACGTGCGCACAACGAGTTTGACATATTAAGATAGACGTTAAATGGCATTAGTTACCGCTTCGTCGTATCAGACTGCGCAGAGCAACAAAGGTATTTATTGTTGTAACTTTATTTGTATAGAATAGAATATCAGACGATCGGAGTCGAGATTGGTTAAGACAACGTTCTTGGTATGAATCATCTTAAACGAGTTTTTACAATTCTATCTTCTTTCTATTGGAAAAAGGTAAGAACAGTAACATGAGAAAGTTTTCTATTAAAGGAAATAAATTTTTAGAATAAGACAATGTTTTTGTTTTCGATGCATGGGCTACTTGAATATTGCTATGTAGAAGAACACGACACTATCTATAATGCATCGCAGTCTATGTCAAATTTGACAGACATCTAGACTTTTGCTTTTTTCCTTTGTAATAGTGGATATTATAAATAGATCGAAATCAAAAGTTCATGTTTAGTAATAACAAAAGAGTTCTTCGGAGTATATTTCCCGAAAAATTCACAGAACGAGATTGACAAGTGAACGACAGTATAAGTTGATTTTGTTAACTGACGTTAACGATTCTGTAGTGATCCTCGGACCTAAAATAGTCTTGTCAACTTTCTTACAATTCGATTTTTCAAGGATAAGAAAATCGATTGTCCTCGTTGTCAATTGAATTGTTTAATGATAAGAATAGAATTCTTCCATTACAAATAATATTATTTCCTTTCTTATTTCTATCTAAATAGATAAATTACATTACTAACGAAAAGAAATTCTTGTAGTACTACAATTTAATTTGGCTATTGTACTGTTATGCACGTTCGAAAACCAATAAGCACATTTGATATTCCGAAAATGATTCTATTACATTGTGGAGCAAGGTTGCCAAACTCAAATTTCTAAAACCAGGAGTTGACCAGGAGATTTTTTTAATCAGGAGAAGAAACAGAAGATATTTATCGAAATCATGAAGCTATTTGGCTGTCTTTATTCGAAGAAAAGGAGAACTTTCGTTCACGAAACTGATTGATATTTTCTGTTGCTGAGCTATTGACGGGCACATTGTTATCTAAATGTTGCGTAAGAAAAAAACTAAGATAGTCAGATGTATTCTATATTACTAATCATTTCACAGTCGTTTGAATTTTGTTTTAGTGAAACAGAATCAGGACTTTTCAGAGGTAGTAAAAGCTGCGATACAAGATTTCCCTGTAATGAATTTTATCCTTCACCGATTTTTATCTATTTCCGTATAAAAAATTCGATAAATGTCGAAAGAAGTCTTTTTTATCTATAGCATATAAGTTCTTACCATTGAATTATTCTACAAAAGTAATAATCTTAGTTTAGATATATCAATGAAAACAAACTTTTTTATTAGTCGCTTCATTCATCAAATAGTGTGATGCTTCTCTTTTGTGTTTTTCTCTTTTCTTGATTTGTCTTACGTTAGTGATTCAAAATGTCATTAGCCTCCAAAATGAAACAGAATTGCAAAAACCAGGAGAAACCAGGAGAAAATCTTAAAAAACAGCTCGTGGTACCGGGAGATTTTTTAACCAGGAGAAAAGCCTAAAAACCAGGATTCTCCTGGCTAAATCAGGAGGTTTGGCAACCCTGTGGTGGAGATGTAAAAAAGTCATGTTGCACTAGTCTCATTTTTCTAAACTATAGTTTGATGATGATCGCATGAATAAATCGCGTTACAAATTAAATAATTGAAGTTTGAATAGGATGATCCTTGGGTTGTCCATCATAATGTCGAAAGGAAAAATGTCGAAGGGAGAAATGTCGAAAAAATAATATTGACATGAAACATTGCTGGTTAATACTTTAGAGAATTGTAAATAATATAGTGCATGTCCTGTTGTATGAAATTAAGCTGAAATATTAAGAGTGAAAAAAGTTTTTAAACAATGTTATTTTTTCACGAGCTTCACGGACCTCAAGTTTTTCTTTTCCTGGAAGATGACTGATTGCAAACAGTTTTCATCGATCAACTATTTGAATCAGTATGCACTTTAGCTGCACAATAATTAATAGCCCTAGTCGAATTTTTTTATTCAAGTGCTTGCCAAGACTTGAGCTCAAGATGTGTCCATAGCGCATGACATTCTTGCTTAAGATATTCATGTTTTTCATGCTCATGTCAAAAAAAAATTCGACTAGGCCGGTACATATCCAATACTTAGTAGTTGTTGTTAATCTATTCAACTCCTTTATTTTACTTGTATCAATAGTTAGTCATTCCTATCAATACTGACTAAAATTCTACATTAGTAAAATTATAAGAAAAAACAATCAACTATATGTGATTAGAATCGCCATATACTTGAGACATTTTTGTTTTTTTATTTTTCACTTTCGACATTTTCCCAGCACACCGATTCTTGTGTTGCATAAACAAATCATCTTCTAAATGAGTAGATCAGAGAACAATAAGAATACTCGCGTTTCTAACGAAGAATTTTATACGCTGTATAGTTGATGACTCGACACATAATTATATAAATTTTCCTCTTGAAGTATGCGGGAAAATCATAGCTCCATGTCATAACTATGAGATATTATTGAACAGACAAAATAATGAAATAATGCCAACATGATCTATTTTCTATCAATATACTGTCATAAAAATAAAAATCGTTCAAGCAAAGTTGTTTTGTTTTGAGCAAATGTCACTTTTGATAATAGATACGAAAATACTCAAAAGTCATATATACGTATATTATCTGAGCAAGAGTCAAAATATAACAGTTTTACGTAACAATATTAATAATGATACATTGTTATATTTCCGGCTTCATCCTATAACTATCGTTGACACGCGTTTTATCAAGTAGGAAATATGCTTATCTTATAATGCTATTTCTTCTATGCGATTGTATATAGAGTATACTTCTCTTTGCTTGTATATACAATTGACTGCTACTCTATCTATCTTCTTCTCTCGATTAGATCAATAGGCGACAGATATATTTTCTTTTAAAACTTGTTTATTTAACGATATTAATTTTTGTGTAATATTCAACAAATGTACTCGAGGTAAATTATTTATGCCATAGCTTCGGTTATACAATATTGATGTTGGTGACCTTTGCAATAACTATTTTAAGCTTAGTTTACCATGAAAAAATAAACGTATCGATTATATATAAAAGATATTTCTTGGATCATTGTTTTATTTCAATATTATGACTTATTGACATAATTGTATAGCAAAATCAATCAATCAAAAGAAAAACCTATTCGGATTACTTGTTTTGACTTGAAGTAAAGACAAAAAAAGACTCAACCGTGTGGTTCTTTATCCTATGTATCATTATCATCTCTTGTCTTTCCACAAAACATTGTTTTTCTTCTTATTCTTTTTTTCTCTCTCGTTGATTTTTGTCACCATCCCATCAGAATAATCATCAACCTTATTATTACGACGCCTCTACATACGGTAACAATAACAACGTATGAGGTCGAAATACACTATATAAAAACGAATGAAAGCATGATTATTATTGTTTATAAAAATGATTGCAACAAGACTTACTTTAAAACGATACTCAAAAGCAATATTTCATCGATCAGAACAAGCAACTACTGCTCGGCCTTCGCGTTGTCATCCACGACATTATCGAGCAACCAAAATACCTGCACACGATATTACATTTATTGATAATTATTTAGATGATAATTTTGAAGATGTTGACGAGACGACGAAGGTAGAAAAACCTCTTATTCTTAATTTTTTTTTCTTCTCCGTCTAAATCACAAACATAAATCATAGAAGAAATCAGAGCCTTTTTCTTTTATTCTCTCTAAACGCTCTCAATACACTTGCGTACGTTAATTACTTAAAGAAATAACCAATAAAATAATGATGATGATTGATATAAGAAAATATTGTTTCAAAGAATAATTTTTTAAGTTTCTCAAGTTTGACATTTTTTATTCTTTTTGTCAGAAACAGTGACTTTTGCTTTTTCTAATGTGATCTTGAATAGTTCGGAACACATAAAAAGAATAGAATAGAAAGAGAAAAGTTTAATGTTCAATTTTTTTCCGAAAAAAGAAACCGGAGAAAAGATTTTTTTTGTTGTTTAAGTGTCAATCATATACACACGCATATAGAAACCAAACTAATGCACTTTGTTTTTAATCCGTCCGAAAAAGATCAACAACTGCGTCAATTAAGAGCAGTTTTTGCACAACCGAATCGCCTTTCTGTTTCAACTTATTCTAATTTTCTATGTAAATCTACATCTGATTTAACTGTTGATCTACCTTTTATTTATTCAATTCAACAACAACGACGATCTGAGACTAATACATCTGTGATCTTTGCATTGAGAGAAACATTTAATTATTCTATGTTTGTTTTGTTCATTAATTTAGTTTAAATATATTGATCGAACCACTCATGGATCAAAAGCGCGTCCGGAACTTTCGACATATGGACGTGTGCAAGCGCCTATACTATCATTTGATGACGAAGGAGACATTCCAATACCTGAAAAGCAAAAGAAATGTACGAAGTCATCGCTTTTTTTCATTCAATAGAAAATATATCGTTGTTTTGCTTTTGTTGTCTAGTTTTTTCTTCATCTTATGATGGACAGACAAATGATTCTCGCAGTCAATTGACGATTTTAAAACCAGGTCCTGGTAGTGTATCAATTGAACGAACACGAAAAGACAAATTTCGACATGCTCTACGGGCTGTGTCAAAAGTTGCTTTTAGTCAATTAGGATTAGGTAAGCATAATAAACAGATAAATAATTATATATTTCTTTTTATACATCATACGCTTACCGGAGTTTCAAGAAGAATTCTAATTCTTGTTTAAATCCGGTTTCATCTAATTTTCTAGGTAATTATTGCGGACATGTTATTAGAAAATCGCTAAGCTTTCAACTATATTTTGCACTGAAATTTGCTTAATTACAAAGATGGTCATTAAGCTGCAATCGTTCTTAGTCAACGACTAGAAAATACTAATAGCTTTAACAAACAAATCAAGAAAAGATATGCTACAGGCAGCAGTACAAAAGGGAACAAGCGATTCCAATGACTAATAACACGCTGTAAAAATGTACCATTCGTGATCGATGATAAAATTATTTTGTTGAAAAAGAAAGCACTGTACTTCTTCTGGCAAGTCATAATGGCGGAGTCTTTATTTCTTGTTAAGAACATTTGTAATTTGTCTCTATTAAATATGAATCTACGAGAGACAAATGTACTAGAAAGAACAATAGGATGCATTAACTTTATTTGACTTATATTATTTGAAACTGTTCGTAGTTCTTTATCATGTAATGACTAATTCTGAAGGCTTCATAAATTTTACTCTGCTATAAATAACAACAATCGTGTATTAGAGTTCGTCTTTGCGACATGAAGTTCAAACTTCTGTTATTCGGATAAATCATGCCGATTTGTTTGTTACAACCGCAATATGAATATCATCGGATCAGATGACAGCTTTAACTATAGCTACTCGATGAAAGAGACTTTCAATACTTTACAGAACTCCTAGACACCTTCTAAGCTGTTATTGTTTGTTCTTTCTTCTTTTTCCGTTTTCTTTTTATCGTGTTCTCTATTATTCTGGCAATCTATGTAATTTCCTTGATGTGGATCGTAACGGTCAAAGTACGATAATAACGCATAGATAAATTGTTTTTCAGGATGTCTTGTCGTTGGTTATGTCATTCTTGGCGGATTGATATTTGACGCCATTGAATCACGTTATGAACTCGAACATTTAGAAGAAAAAGAAAAAAATCGTCAGCATTTTGTTGATCAATTATACTTACATGCGTATAGAGAATTTAATCGTGTATTAAATCAAACATTTGAATTAAAATATGCGCTTTGGCGTGGTGGCATATCCCGGCATGATGAACATAATAATGGTTGGCAAATAGATGTAGAATTGGATCTGTGGAAACGTCATGTTGATTATGAACTATTACAATATTTTGGTGCCGAAGAAAAAAATCAATACGGTAATGATCAACAACAACAGGAACAAAATACGGTTCAAGTATGGACATTTTCTAGTGCTATGCTTTATTCAGCAACTGTCATTACAACAATCGGCTATGGAAATATTACGCCGAAGACTACGGAAGGAAAAATTGCAACAATGGTATGAAAAAAAATCGGTGTCAGCTTTTTTGCTTAATCTTCCTATTATAGATTTATGCAATGCTCGGTATTCCGTTAATGTTTATGTGTTTGACGTATACAGGTGATTTATTGGCTGATGTTTTTATAACTGGCTATTCGAAAATGGTTAATTTTCTTTGTCGACGTTTATGCCATAGACATTTAGGATCTTGTCTATCGCTTCAGGGAAGGCAAAGTTTCGAACAGACTGACGTACGAAGAACTTTTTTCATATAACTTTCTATTTTATATTCGTTCTTGTGTTTTAGAATGAACGTGGAGAAACTCGACATGTGCCTATTGTAGCTACATTAGGCGTTCTTGCGCTTTATATAGCAATGGGTGCCTTTCTTTTTGCTCGATGGGAAAACTGGCATGTACTCGACGGAGCTTATTTTTGTTTTATAACATTTACAACCATCGGTTTCGGAGATCTCGTACCCGGTAAAGGTACTCTGGCTGAATCGAAAGCAGGTAAAGCAGCAATATGTGCAATATTTCTCTTGTTCGGCATGATTGTAATGGCCATGTCATTCAAATTAATGCAAGATGAAATTATATCGAAATTTCGTAAAATCGCAAAACGTTTTAGTACTATTAAACGGCATACACATGATCCGGACTCAAGCAATCTAGGTTAATTCCTTTTTTTTTTATATCAATAATTGCGTTTTATTTGCTTGTCTGTGATTTTCTATGCGTGTGTTTTTTTTTCTGTGCTCCTGTATTTTATATTTATTGTTGTTCAGCATGAAAAACAGAATTCGAAAGTATCATCACTATTTTTCATCATTTTATTTTAATTTTAATGATACGAATGTTACAAAAAAGTAGCTTTAAACATTTATGTACATTATGGATTTGTTTTTATACTTTATTAAGCAAATAATAACAACATTTTTGTTTTTGAAATAGATCTCATCAAGTTAAAATATATTGATTTAATGGTGGGATATGTAAGATGAGAACATTTAAATGGAGATCAAATGCTTTGTAATAGACGTAACTGATATTTCACATCATCATCTCAAAAGTGAAATTTCCAAAGGCATGCTGAGACGGACTAGATTTAATTCTCGAGTCTAAATAAGAATTAAAACGGCTTCAAGGCAACCCATTGTAAAAATAACCTATGATTAACAATCAATGTTATAAAATTTTATTTCTATCTATACATTGTCAACACGAATTGCAGATGTATTGAAGGTTCTGTAAAAAACGATCCGACGACGCGAGAAAGCCTTTTCCGGAAAATATTTTGTCAGAGGACGCTAGAAGTCGGAACTATGGATATTGAAAACTTATCTATACCAAACGGTTAATTCATTTAACCTATCAAAATTTTGCTTTTTTTGATAAATTTTAATTGAGTTATTAAATTCTTTTGCGAGACGAACGATAATTTGAACGCTCATATTTAAATAATCTAATGTCTAGTAGTCGTCTCAATAGATGAAGCACTAATCGCTTGATATACATAAATGTTCATTGATTTTGACTTGACTATTACAGTTGCAATTGTTGACTGTCCGAATCGATCGATGTCGGTTACTTGAGGGTAATCATGTACTCAGTCGTTCATTGTTTTTTTATACATATGTTTGTATGTTTGCTTACCCCTTTCGTCTAATTTTATTTCTCGACCCTAGCACCTGTTTATATATATATATATATACATACAAGTTTAGCTTGACCTTTTAATATACATATTAAGCGTCAGTTTGAATGGATAAAGCGAAAGAACATTTCCTTCTCCGGATTTCTTCTAAAATGTCTGGAAGAGAACGGAGGGGGGAAAGTGAACAGTATTTCCATCGTCTCATACATTTAATTGGATACATATGGAAGGAGAGAAAAAGCCTTCGTCTCTCGTTCTTTGAAAGATGTTTAATGACTGATCAAAAAACAGAAAAGAAATCCTTGTCGTGTCTCATTTTCTAGATATGTAACAGTATAGAAGATATTTATACACGACAGATACTCGCAAACGTATGCAGCAATATATTATGCATCAACGACACTCATCGAAATGATAAACGTGATAATGATATTTTTTTATACAATTGTCGCATCATCACAACAATGTTATAATACACAAACGTCGAATAGAAAAAGTGAAACAGACACAAGATGTTAAAGCATGCTCGCGATTCTTTTATTCAGATCAGACAGACAATTAAAGATGTAATAGAAAAAAGAAATTAGTCGACTGTCTACGACGGTCGTTCTTTTTCTTTTTTTTTCTTTCTCTTTCTCTTATTACTTCTCTCGTTCATTGAATGTCAAAGAAGACGAAAAGAAAATAATGTGTATGTGTGTGCGTGCGTGTGTGTGTGTGGACGGAGGTCGAGAAGAAAACAGCATGATGATTTATCATGTACCATTGACCGTAGTCATTCGGCACCCATCATTTTTATCGCCCTTGAAACAGTAGATCATCTCTATTTTCTATTCTAGTAAAATTGTTCGTAGAAAACATGTCCTGTATTTTTTTTCTCCTTTTAACACTCGTATCGGATTTCCTTCACAAGTCACAAAAATAAATAAAATACTTTTGTCTCTTCTCTCTCACTCGCCTCACATGATTCGCCTCTTTTATTTGAACTACAAATTTACCTATATGTGGTAAGAATAAACTGTCATCGTTGTTGAATTCTTTTCCTGTGTGTAAGCATAACCGTAAATTCACACGTAAAGAAATCAATCGAGCAACATTGATGATATATATATATATATATTTCAATCGAGGGTAAGGTGAATGGACCTTTTTTCCTACTAATATATCATTATGCATACACCAAATCGATCAGAAAATGAACATTAGTGATGACATTGATTTTTATCATAAATATATATGACCGAGTGCATAGTTCGCTAGCCTCATTTTGTCAAAAAGAAAACTATTGTTCTCTTCTTGCCCTACATAGAAATCAATATATGTACATAAAGTTTAATCATTTTTTCATCTTATTCAATGCAGTTGTAACATACTTAGTAGTATAGAGATCCGCCCTCGATCCTTGAACATACATGATCATCTATTCATTTGCTTTATTTATATGTATTTAGATAATGATGTACAACAATAAAACAATGATTTAGATTAGATATATATATGTAGCATGATGTCAACATTTCAACAAAGCCCATTGAATAGTTTATCTCCAGTACTTTTATCGCCTTCGACAACAACTATAACAAATCATATTTCGTTATTTGACAATAGTGATCAAGGTTCAGTGGATTCCGATTATACGTCATTGGGCAGCTCGAAATTTTACGCTCATAGTGGTTCAACCTCATCATTAAATCGTCAGGGGCGTTCACAATCAATTGATGAATTAGCATCATCAATAACAACGACGATACCAACAAGACATTTTAATGGTTTATTAAATGTAAATAAATCAAATAATGACCCATTACAATTTGTTAAAATTCATCCCAATCATGATCTAATTGAACGTGCACAAGAACAGTTATCGCTGGCAGAGTCACGAAAACGTTTACAAGAAAATTATGAAATAACAAATAAATCAAATGCAAATAAAGTTAATGATGAGGAAAATGATTGGTCAAAGGTAAAAGAAGTTAATTTGGAAATATTCATAAATGACATCAATCTCGAATTCTTCGGGTTAAACAGATTGGAGCGATTAGCATTAAAATTTTTTTCTTACAGGCCTGAAAAAACCCTTGGGTCAAAATTTAATCCCAACCGAAATGAAATCCATCACATCAAAGTTTTCTTTTTCATCTTCAATCTGTATTTCCACGTTTAAATTTTGCAAAGGAAATAACATCTTTCGTGAATTTTTTCTTACTTATCGATTATAATTAGAGGAATGGCAATAAAGAACATCAACATTCTATTTTTATTTTCTAACAATAAAAACAACAATTCATTATACATTTCTCTTTATAAGGCTTATTTCTCTTTCATTTACACGCAAACAAGACCTACAGATGTTGATAAATAAATAATAGCCATTCTAATTGACAGCGATTCTTTTTTTTTGTCATATCGTTATGTTTTACGCTCAAGATGATATGTCACCTAATTATATATTTCTACCCAGTATATTTATATAAACCGGAAGCAGGACAAACGTGTTACCTAACCTTACGTTAACAACTCTCTTGCCGATTCTTGATTGTTTATTTTAGAGCATAGAAAAGATAATTATCTTTTTTTTTGTTTGAAAAAACAAACTTTTTCAAAGCGATACGAGAAAAAAAGCAGCATGCCTCTATGATTTTTATTGTGATTATTATTAAAATAAAGACGAAGAAAAAAAGCATTTGTAGATTTCTCACTTGACATTGTTATATCAAAGATCTGTATTCGCATAAATCGATCGTTTTCTCTCTGTCTCTATAAAATAGTAAACAAAAGAGAAAGTGAAGAATAAAACAAAAGAAAAAGATTACATTCTTTCTTCTCTCCTAGTGTGCACAGCACACCTCACTCGAGTATAAATCAAAAAAAGAAGAAGAAAGCCTAAAATTGTAATGTTGCAAGTGAAAAGAAAAGATATGGTGGTGGTGGTGGTAGTGGTGGTAGTCCTACAGTGCTCTTGCATTCATTTTTAAATCAATTAAGTATGCTATACACTTTTAAATAAATTCTATGGAGAATTTTTCAACATCAACGGCTATGCCTGCTGGTCGTATGAACAATAATTCATTAACGTCATCGTCTCACATTAGACAGGGCGAAGTTTTTGAAGATTATTCACAAGTGCGTGTGTATGGAAGTCAAGGCTTTTCTTTTTCTATTGAAAATTAAGAGGTAACAGTCGTCGCTCATTACTGCTGTTATCTTGGCATTTTTTTCCTAGCTGAAAACAGCATTCTTCCTTGCCCTCTCTTTTTCGAAACAAAAGAATATATACGCATCGAACTTGATGCATTGTGTAAGACGAGTATGTGAACAAGATAAAAAAATAAAAAAGTGTGCATGCATATGTGAAATGGGCTGTGGAAGTACGAAACTAGCGTTCGACGATGAAAAAAATGTGAGTCCCTATTCCGATGAGAAATTCAAATTAGGATAATCTTATTATAGAATTGAGAACTATTTCTATTTAAGCCATTGAAAATGTTTCGAGTTTAATAATAAAACATTTAGGCTGTTGATAATTGGCGAAAAAAACGTGAACAAAAACGTTTGAAAAATGTTAAGTCAACGGATCACTCGGACGATGATCAACCGATCATAACTTTAACAGCCGAACCGACTTCGAAGTAAGATTAATATTACATAAATATAGAATAATAATTATAATGTATTACGTAGATTTCAAGAAACAAAAAAAACAATCAATGAATCTGTGGCGAAACCTACACGTATGCTATTACCCCCGCCGCCTGTACCAGTTAAATCAAAAAGTCCCTCGCCTCAACGTATCAAAGTACGAAAAGATGATATTTAGCAAAACAATAATCTATTGTTTTGCTTTTTTTTTTGTATATAGGGTCCAGCTAAGATTCGCGAAATATTCATTGAAAAACCTATTGAAGTACGTGGATTTGGGTTTAAACTTGAAGGTGGTCGCGTACAAAATCGACCTATTTATATTTCGACAATTGAAGAAGGTTGAAAATATTGAGTTTGCTTTTTATTGAATGTTATTCTTTTTTTTCCGTACTTTTTAGGTAGTCCTGCTGATAAGGCTGGTTTATACATTGATGATGAAATTGTATCAATGAATGATGAAAATATTGAAAATATGTCATTTGATCAAGTACGAAAAATTCTTAAAGAACGAAATTTACGCGGAAGTATTAAACTGATTGTTAGAACACTTGAAGGTAAATATAAGAAAATCTATTGAAACGATAATTAACATATGGGAATATTTCTAAAAACAGAGTCAGATGGTAGTAGTTAATCTAATAGTCGATTATGTCAGGGTTAATTATTGCTGATTTACGAGCGTTATTGTCTATAATAATACACTTCATAAAAGCATTTCTTTTCGAACTACCATAGTGATTTCTTATTCTTAACAGATGTAGTCGATGATCAATCTCAAACAATCACAGCAGGACCTACCACTGATCATAGTCGAACGCCATCGCCTCAAAAAATAACATCTCCTCTTACACTGCCATCGTATTCTGTTGCAACACCTAAAACAAATTCGTCGATATCATCACCTGTTTCGTCATATGTACAATTTAATCCGATATCTTCATCTGATACAACAAAAATGTCTCCATTACAGCAAATACCTGCCTCATCATTGAATATATTCACACCCAAACCGTTTCGTTCGACGAATTCAACTAATACTAATGGATCAGTAAGAAAAGTTTTTCTCTCGTTTACTTATTCCTTTTTATTCGCTCATAAACTCAGGAGTTAACATTTTCCCGAAAAGAATTATTGACTTTAATGGTAATCAGCTTTCTCTCTCTCTATCTCTCTCTCGCAATCTGTACACGTAGTGCATGATGGAAAAAAAGAAATGTCCATTACTGCTTAATATCTCTTCCATATCTATTGAATATGCATGGCTATGATTTTTCTATCCTTCAGAATCATTCGTCGCCGATTGAAGCATTTCGAAAAATGCTTAATTCATCGAATACCAATACGTCATATCTAAAGAATGAGGTAGTTGAATGTGCGTGATTTAACAATGGCACGTCCTCTATTTCGATATCATCCTAAACACTAATCAACGATTTTTGTTCTCGATCTAATGCTTGAATTTCCCATCTGATCATGCAAGGAAAGCATTGAATTATTGTTAACTATGGGGATTGTATTAGTGCACGTTTCAATAATTAGTTAAAATCAACACTTGCTTATTCTATTTTAGAAACAAAATCTACCGATTGTTCTTATTTCTAGAGTATTTATGATAAAGAACTTCAAGATCTCGAGGCTGAATTCGAAAAACAATTGAGAGGCATTGATGAGACACCAATACGAGAGGTATCATTATATCGCTTTTTAATTAGTATAGATAGAAATAGATTCTTCATTGTTTGCAATAACATACTAATGAATTCTTCAGTAGATGCATGACTCTTACCTATGTTGTTTGGTTTGGTTTCATATTACAGTTGTTTTTCATTTTTACAGACAATAATTAATAACGAAAAGCAAGAAACAAATGTAACTAAGCCACCAACACAAGTCGTAGTAAATACACGTATGTTGTTTTTCACACGAGAATTTTTCCATTTGAAAATTGCTTTTCACTTCGGGCTGGATGCATAAGATCAATCTCTATGAGATTCTAGAGTCCGGAGTAAGAAAAAGGCAATTCGAAATTTGGAAACGTTCGTTTCGTAAAACATGCGCCAATTTGAGATTTATTCCAGCTCAAACACTTGTTGATCAATCACCACCGGTACACCCCATTGATTCATTTGTACATCGAGCTCCAAATACTGATAATACAACAAAACAACAGCGTAATGACACTCCTATTGCGCAAGTACGTTCCTATGTTGAAAAACAAATGGATCAACTTCAGCAGGACCTTGAATTTGGTTTTCCACGTTCAACAAAAATACCCTCATTAACATCTCTTGTTCCCACACCTGCACGAGTATTTAATTCATTGGGAAAATAATTTTTATCCATCTAAATTTTTTCTCAACATTAGGAACAACAACAACCGGTGACTATTCCAATTGATCTAGCAAGTGCTTCGCCTCCGCCTGTTCCATCTGAATTTCTACGTTCATCATTAAAAAAATCTTCTTCAACACAAAATCATTTGGATCGAATTCCATCCAATCGAACGTACGGTTTAAAAATCGATCCCAATGAACAAGTTATTCATTATCTCGATCCTTATGCACAACAGAACTATATAAAACATTCTATACCTGACCTATCTTCAATGAAAACACATACATTTAATGATTTAAAAGCTACTATACCCGAATCTTACTCAACACAAATAATTAATCAACAACAACAACAACAACAGAAAAAAGTTACGATTCAATTAGATGGAAGAATACCACAGCAAAGAATAACAAAGTAAGAATGACTAATAGAAAAATTTAAATAAATCTTTATATTTTAGTAAACAACTACATTCAGCATTAAATCAAACGCCACGAAAAACTCATTTTCATGATCAAGTATTGATCAATGATGAGCCAAGAAGACAAACTAATGTTAAAACTAGTGGTCGCCGTTCTGCACCACTTGCACCACCCCGTCAAGAGCTGCAACTGTTTAATTATCAAGGGCAACAAATAAGCTCTAACGTATCACCAAATCGACAACCTCGAACGTATGTTTTATTCGAATTTTCTATGTTCTGTAAAACTTCTTTTTTTTCTTTTAGAAAATCACCAGCTCGTACTATGATGGAGAACAATAATGATCGAGTTTTATCTGTTAGCGGAAAACTTCGTTGTTCTAGATGTACTGATGAACTAGGTAAAATTATTTTCATTCAGTACGTTCGTTTTATATTATATTAATTTTAGGACAAGGTTCGGCTATGGTTATTGAATCACTCGGATTATATTATCATATCGAATGTTTTCGTTGTTGTGTTTGTAATATTCCACTTGCATCGTCATTCGAAGGTACCGATGTACGTGTACGAAATAATCGACTCCATTGTCAAAATTGTTTCTCCGATGATAATGGTAAGAGAATTTTGATTGTAATTCCTTTATTTCCTTCCTTTTCAATAATCGAATTCATCGGTCAATCAATTCCTTTCCCTAACTATTTTCATAGGAACCTGGAGATCAGATGTAAGAAGAAGAAGAAGACGAAGAAGATTTTTGCCTTTCTTCTTCTTTATGTTTTCTTTTGCATTATTGCCAAACTATTTTAATGCTTCGACACATAGCACTTCATACACACACGAACACTTAAGATACATTACAATCGCAAGTGTGCACTGTCAAATCAAAAGTTTATCTATCCTTGACAAAGGTTAAGTCAATTGAAAATCGTTGTCATTGACTAAGATCAACAATGATATTCACGATTTTATAATTCGATTGAATGAATGCCAATTCGGGTTGAATTTAGTAACAATGAACTATTGAATATCCGATAAAGTTTATTACGGTGAAGATTAGTCTTAACAAAAATAATCTTTTACTCAATCCCGGATAATCATATTCGCTGAAGGATTCACCTTATTAACTCCCATAAAAAGTCTTATCTGTATAAACTCGTTGGCACACAGGACTGACCCGACCGGAGGTGTAACACCCCCCCCCNCCCCCCCCCCCCCCCGCTCCATTTAAAGTTTTCGGCTGCTGACATACAGCGCCATCTATTGAAATACAATTCGTGCTGAACAGAACACAAGAACCTAGGAATGTTGCTCATCCGTCCAGAGTGTACCAAATATCCATGAGAATTCAATATGTTGCTAATGAAAAGTTCTAAACGATTTTGTTTCCCTTTTAGCTTTTGACAATAAATTCAGAATTTTCAGTCGTAGAATAAGATTTAACAGTACACACATACATCATTTGTAATTCACTCTAACGCACTTGTCACCGATAAACATTCGTTCTCAGAATCAAACCTGCAGAAAATCTCGCTCATTTAAACTAATATATTTTGCTTATTTCAGGAAGCTTTATGTTACTTTATTCTTGTTTATGTTTTTTCGACGAGGTTTGCCATTATCTATATCATATTCAGGGGTCTTCTTCTTCGCATGTTTAAACTATTAACACTTGATAAAGTTTCTTATAGATAAATTTCATTTTTATATTTCTCTTTTTTTTTAGGTGTAAAATTGAGTGCTGTTTAATAATATTCAAAAAAGAAATTAGAGAAATCTACTTAATCAATAATCGGACGCCATGAAATCAATATTCTTTTGTTTTTTAACATGAATTCGGATACACCTGAAACCGACATTCCACACCGATATGTGGTTTTTGCTCAACAAGAAGAACGGATGAAAATTTTCTTCTTAATGTATATCTGAAAAATGTTTATTGTATATAAATACAGGCTTCCGTTTTAATGTTTTTTTTTCTTGTAAAGTTCCTGTTTTACTATATATATGTATGAAGAGGCGAACAGTTTGTTTCTTGCTTTGTTGTTACCGTTGCAGTTCGTCTAGATTGATTTTTGTTCATCTCTTTTCTTTTTTTCTATTTTCAGTTTTGTATCCACAAAGAAAACGAAACAAAAGCCTACGCTATCTATCTTCTATCTGTTAGATTTTATTGTTTTTATTACTAAGAAGAAAAGAAATACATAGATTGAATAAGTCATTTGAAAAGAAAAACATAATTTTTGCAGAAAAATGCTCTATCAAGAAGTCTATCGTCTTTGGCAAATACATCAGAAAACGAATCGATCAATACGAAGTCTTGTTGCACAAAGTTTATATAAGGTGATTGACATCTTTTTGATTATGCTTAGAATGTGCATTTTTTCGATTACATATAGAATAAACCACAGTTGTTGGCACTGATCTCAAGAGTTATTCAACATCGGACTTTGCTGCAAACTATTATTGATCGATCACAATTATTAGAAAGAGAAAAATTTCTATCAAATGATTTAGCATTGATTCTTGTTTATGATCAAGTTTTTGGAACACATGTTAGAGGAAAATTTAAGGTTTGTACATTAGAATGGTCGTCGGAGATAGGAGAAATATAGACGGAGGCATCAAAATAAATTGATCGAGAAAAATTGGAGAACAGTGTTTTTTATTGTTTGCGTATTCCTTCTGTATAGCAGGTGGATTGAAGGTTTCGAACCTAAATCTTTGTATCTTTTTGATCCGCTTGAAAGTCTTCCGAGTCAATAGACTAGAAGCAGAATTTTGTTCTCTTTGCGAATATGAACTCAAAACGCTCTTATTCAGTTTTGTGGGTGATTAATGAAACTACCGTTCAAGGATCAAAGAAATTCACTCAGACAGAAACTTTTTTAAAAATCGATTAATTTCACTTTAGTACAAACTATAGCGAAGTTCGATATGTTTTTCAGCAATTTAGAAAGAAACTGGCGAATTGAAATACTGTAATATCGGTGAAAGATGATTTTCTACATGTTTTATCTTTCCGTTGTTAATTTGTCTGGAATCGAAAATACTTGTTTTTTGTTATTGTTACTATTTGATCTTTGTTTCTCGCTTTAGGGTATGTTAAAACGTAATCAATCATCAATCGACCAATGTATTCAAACTCTTCTGAACGAACAAAATCTGTCTTCCATAACTGAATTAGCAGAATTAACATCGATTAAACAACCTATTTCCACTGAAATTCCTCGTTATGTTCGTATAAACCGATTGAAGACTACACGAAAAAAACTTCGATTAAATCTCAAAGAATTATCCTTCAAAAAGATTAAAAATGTGTGAGTATTAATCTTTTTTTTTTATCGTCAACATCAAAACATTTCCTAGTCAATGATTCATATCTGATTAATGCTGAAAGAAGATCACATATATTTTCATTTTCTTCGAGAGAAAATTCACTAGAGACATGAACGTTAATCGATGCTTCTAATTTATTCATGTCGTACTACGCTTTGCACGATCACAAAATCTAAGTAGTAAATCACACACACAAGAATCATATTACATTCCAAACATCGCCTATCATTAACAGTCATCCAATCGCTAATGACTTGTCATTATAAACGAAACTAACTTAATTCATCATCATCTATGAACATATAACAGGAAGGTGTCAAAAAGATAATTCCAATTTTTCTTGCGATTAGTAACATTTCGCTAACGGCAGGAATTTAAACTCATCATTTTATGAACTATAAAAAAAAGGAATCGCTTTTTCTTAAAATGATTTATGTGCTATGATTTGTTCAAAAGGCAAATTTGTGACAAGAGATAATTGCTTATGGGAATTGCACGATACGCAAGACAATCATCTCGTTTTTCTCCCCATGAAAATCATTGATCTATTTTTCCCTCGATTCGCAATAAGTCTGATGCACATGTTCCCAATTTAACGGAAGCAGAGAGAATCAGATTACATTACAGATTCGATCGTTCGCTTTATATTAAGTGTTAACCGCAATTGATCACAGCGATTGTTTTAATACTTAAGTTGCAAATAATCGATAGTTTTGTGAAAGTTAATTATTAGTCGTGATCGCACAAAAATATCGATCATCATTATCATCTCGAATAACATTTTAATCTGTTCTACCCCGCTCGAATGATTAAAGAGATTTCATAAAATGATCTTATAATGGATTACATTGTCTATCTTTGATGATCAATCAAGTTGTTATTTTTTTAGTTTCGATTTATTATATGTTTTGTTTTTGTACAAGTTTAGTCAATTAAGATGTAAAAGGTTGTTTAACGTGTACTGGTATAGGACATAGAATTTTGTTTGCCTCACAATGAGTTGAGAATTGCCGGAGTTGTCCAGCTTTGATACGTTTCCATTTGGCGCGACGATTCTGCCACCAAATTTTGACTTGAATTTCGGATAGATGCAATGAACGAGCGATTTCCGAACGTTCGCCTAATGATAAATATTTCTTTTGTTGAAATTCAGCTTCCAGTTCAATTAGTTGTTCGTTGGAAAAAGCTGTTCGTTTGCGACGCGTGGATGAGGATCTAGTTGTTGTTTTATTTACGGATGATACCGATGAATTATCATCTTCATCACTATCACTTGTTGTTAAACTATTCGAAAGTTGACTAACTAAATCGAAAATTCGGTAGAGAAAATCGATTTGACTAGAAAAAATAATTTACTTGTTTTAGTTTGTTCGTGTTGTAATTGGTTTAGAAACGTTTGAAATAATGGATTCAAATAAAATGTTGGTAGATTTTTGTTTCCATGATGACTAGTGTTATTGTTAAGTAATGCATCAATAGAGAAATTTTTTGACATGATGATGCGAAGGAATGAAGTGAAAGTTATGTTGTCTATTGAAAGAGAATTTATGAGAAGAATGAGAAAGGGAGAAGGAAGTGTGTTCTTATTGGTTAAAATATTCTATTGGGTAATGTAGATGAACAGTTGATTGACTGATGTTTGTTTTCATATTCACACCATCTCCATTTCAAGGTGCCGCATTAAACGGGAGATCAATCATTGAATAAGATTAAAATCACGCTGTAGTTTTTTTTTTTTTGAATTTCGAGAAAAACTCAAAGCCTATAGTTTTTTAAATGGGTCAATGGGAAATATTTAGTGAGACAAGAGAAAAATGATAAGTGGGTAGCGTTTATTCTCATCGATAATGTGCGAAGAGCAAGTGTTAGTGTGCAAATTTTTATGTGTTTTGTTTGTTTATTTGTTAGAAGAAAAAATTAGCCTTTCATCCTGTGATATTAAATGCATAATTAACAGCTTATGTTCGGCATGATTGTTGGTGTGTTCCGCTGTAAATTGCATCAAACGAATTGATGATGAGAGGCGAAGTGCTTTATTTTTCTTTTCCATGTTGAAAAACATCTATTTAACTATAACTGATTGAAATTTCACTCGATTTTTTTTCTATGATGGTAAACAAAATTAGACATGAGACAATGATCTGACAGTTATATGATGATGGGATATAAAATAGCTATTAACAAATCATAGAATTTTTTTTTGTTTACATGTTATAATTGGCGTGAATATCTTGAGAAAATTTTAATATTTGTCGGCCTATCTCGCGGTTGGAACCGGTAAGAAATCGATAAAGTGGTCCTGTCCACCGATTAAAACATCTTACCGGTCGGGCAGCAACTGATGGAGTTTATTAGTTCCAGATCAACAAAATACGATTTATTGTTTATGATTACAATCAATATTAATTGTAAACTGAACAAAATTTTGCATTATCGCCGTCTCAAAGACTTTATATTAAATAAGCACACAATTTTCATTTCATCGACTTCATTGAGAAACTCATAAAACATTATTTTTTACAAAAAGAGAGCTAAATGAAGATAGTTATTTTTAAAGCACTGGTTCCCGTGCTGACCCATCTTCAGTGATCGGCTGTTTTCAGTGAAAATAATCGTACAATTCAGAAGAAAATCTGACATCTTTATTCACTGTGCTTATCTTCCTTTGTTTTTAGGGCAGGTTTTCGTAAAAGTGTAAAACGCCTATCAAATTTGAAATATTTTATTGATCCAGAAGTTGAACATGTTCTCGTCTTTCCGGCTGGTACCAAATTTTTTGATTATGACATTTATCTCAATCGACATATTTTACTCATGGATAAGGTGTAAGATTTATTGATGTCATTTATTTTATTGTGTTTTTTTTTGTTTTCTATTTCAGGCTAGTTGTTTACCATGTTTAGCATTATCTCCACCGCCAGGTAGTACTGTTCTTGATGCTTGTGCAGCACCCGGCAATAAAACAATATGTTTAGCTAATTATTTAAAAAATAAAGGGTTCGTATTTACTTTGTTTAATGGAAATTTTCTGTTGAAAAACGTTTTTTTTCAGTGTTCTTTATGCAATTGAATTGAATAGACGTCGTTTTAAAGAACTTAACGCGAATTTGAAATCAGCCGGTGTTAAATGTGCACATACATTAAATGATGATTTTTTAACTGTTACACTGCCATTCGATGAAATTGATTATGTGCTACTTGATCCCTCGTGTTCTGGTTCGGGTATTCGTAATCGAGCTGATGATACAGAAGTAATCGATGAAGAACGTTTAGAACGTCTTTCTGCATTACAAACACGTATGATCACACATGTACTGACAAAATTTTCAAAAGTAAAACGTGTGACATATAGTACCTGTTCGATCTATAGTCAAGAAAATGAACAAGTGGTTGAAACAATTCTCGATCAGTTTAGTGATACATTTCAGGTATAAAAAAATCAAAATTTGTATTTTATGGTACAGTCTTATATTTTAGCTTGTCGATTTTCTGCCGGAATGGCCAAGTCGTGGACAAACAGAAAGAACACGAGCATGTTTACGTGCTTCACCCGATGATACATTAACAAATGGATTTTTTGTTGCTTGTTTTGAAAGAATAATAAAAATGGATATTCAATAGCGAATAGAATTGTTCGAGATTTTTTGTTATAAGATTAAAAAATGAAATCAATACTGGATGTGTAATGATTTTTAGAGATAATTCATAGGTTTACCTATGAGTGATTGTTGTAGGTTTGAAAAACCCATCGAGTCCTGAATTTAATGTGACTATATTCTTCAGTTGAAGAAATGGTGTCTGCTCTATTCTACTACTATGTCTATATCGGTGTCTTTTATTTTGCTGAACCACCTAATGATTTTTCTTCTGAGTACAATGACAAAAAAATAATGGATTGTACGATCAGGAATGCACTAAACGTATATACTTACTAAATCAATACATTCATGGATCATGTCGCTATTTTAAGTGAAATATAGTCACATACTACTAGTTTAAATTTAGTTATTGAAATTATGATCTCAAAGGTTCCTAATTACGGAGGATTTTCCCATTTATTCGATTCCGTTGTTTTGTTTTTCACTAAGAAAAAAAGATAAAAACATTCATCAAGGAGTGAGATGCCATTTTAGTTTGTATTCAATACAGTCAGGCTAGCATACGTGACATCATATATGAGTGTACCACGATGAAACTATTTTTATGAGTATTCAAAAGGAAAAAAATTAACTCAGCTTTTTTACTAGGAAGAGAAGCATATTGATGAAGACTAGTTAATAAAGTTGTTGATAAATTAATAATGAATCCGGTTTGAAACGATGGTCACATTCTGAACTCAATAGATTTCAGTCTATATTGAAGACAAGATGGTCTCATTGTACGGAGGGCAGTTATTGTTTAACAAAGTTGGAATAAACTAAGTATGTGAAGGGTCGATTGTTGTTTACTGAAATGAGATACGATTCACAGGACGAAAAAAAGATAAAAGGAATTTGTGTTTAAGCAAAAGCATTGAAGATAGCAAAGATGTTTTGCTTTTTGATATTTTTCGGTAGGCAGCAAAAAAGATAACTGAATATACACAGCAATGAAAAAGTAGAGATAATAGAAAGATTTTGTTGTTGTCTTTTGTAAGTTCTATAAAAGTACTTAACCAGACGGTAAGGTCAATCGAATTGAAAACAAGAGTGAGAAAAACGCTCGGCTACATTTACGTATACAGAGAAGAATCCAAATTCACAAAATTAAGTGAAAATGGAACCCTCACAGACTGAAATCAACAACAATTTGGAAAAATATAGCATCGTCTGGTTAGATGTTTCAGTTAACAATGAAGAAAATATGGTTGCTCAAAAAAAATTACGAAGTATAGTTAATAACCTACGAACTTTTATCGGTCCAGAAGAATTTATGAATTATGCTCGTTCACTTCAACAAGGTGACCTTACAATTCTGATTGTAAGTGGTGAAATGGGTCGTGTTGTAATTCCCGAAATGCAGAAATTAGAACAAGTATACTCAATTTATATGTATTGCTTCAACAAGGAGACAAACTTACAATGGAGTCGGTCCTACAGCAAGGTATGTACTTTTTGCTATTGAAAACCATTCCAAATATTGTTGTTAGTTTGCTGCAGGTGAAGGCTGTGTGTAATAAACTTGTTGAATTGATCGATGCTATTCAGGTAGATCAAAAGCATCAGAGTCGAAACGAGCAGCCACTGTCCATGGACATCTTGGATCGGAGTTCAACAGAACTTAATGGAGAATTTCTGCATTCTCAATTGCTGATCGACGTAATAATTGGAATGAAACCGAATAAACAAGATCAGAACGAATTGATTGGATTATTAATGAAAGAATACCAAGGTAATGAAAGCGAATTGAAAACAGTTACAGAGTTTCAAAATGAATATGCGTCAAGCCGCGCAATTTGGTGGTATACACGCGACTCGTTTGTGTATCGTCTAGTGAATAAAGCGTTGCGTGTGCGCAACGTAGAAATGATTCTTTTAATGCGAAATATTATTCGTAATGTTTATGAGCAGTTACGTGCGAATCAATTTAAGAAGCGCGCGGTTGTTTATCGTGGTCAGATGATGTCCGAGATTGAAATGAAAACATTGAGAAAATCAATTGGAAATATAATATCATTAAATTCATTTTTATCGACATCATTGAATCGTCGAGTAGCTGAAACTTTTTTAAGACAAAGTGTTGTATCATGCAGTTCTGATGATCATGTAGGTGTGATATTTGAAATTGAGGCTGATCCTCGTGTAATATGTGATGTGAATGGTGATAATCGACGGCCGTTCGCACAAATTGATGAGTTAAGTTATTATGGTGATGAAGCAGAGATATTATTTATGGTTGGTTCAATATTTCGTTTGGGATCTATTCGCCAAGATGATTCATTAGGTGATATGAGAATATGGACGATTCGAATGAGATTATGTCGTGATGATGAGAATGATCTAAAAACACTGTATGATCACATGAAGAACAAAATAACGAGAGCGGAAATGAATCTGATGTCTCTTGGTTTGACGATGTGGAAGATGGGCAAATTTGATCTTGCGGAAAAATACTATCGTCAATTTCTAACTGAACTTCCATCGAATGATCCTTCGCTTTCTAAGTTGTATCAACGTTTCGGTCTGGTTGCTAACTCTAAAGGTGAGTATGATCGTAGTCTCGAATGGTATGAGAAATCACTCGAGATAATGATGAAAACTCGTCCATCCGATTATGTCAATATTGGAAACACACACAACAACATCGGCGGTGTTCATCGAAACAAAGGTGATAGTCTTCGAGCACTTGAATCGTACAATCGAGCTTTATCACTGTTCAAAGAAGCAAACGATGAGAATCATCCGAACATGGCCTCGTTTTACGGCAACATTGGCGGCGTGTACTCCGCAGAGAAAAAGTATTTAGAAGCGCTTGACTTATATGAGAAGTCACTTGCTATTCAGAAGAAGTATCTTCCAACTGATCATCCTGATTTGGGCTTATCGTACAACAATATTGGCACTGTTCATGATCTGCTTAATGATTATGATCTTGCATTGGACTATTATGAGCGATCACTTAAAATTCGATTGAAATCACTTCCGTCTCAACACCCTGATATTGCAACTAGTTACAGGAATATGGGTCTTGTGTATGAAGATAAAAGTGAATTAGAACAAGCATTGACATTAATGAACAAGTCTAAGATAATCTATAAAGTAGCATTACCAGTTAATCATCCGTATTTATTGCTTATTAAAAATGATATTCGACGTGTCGAAGATAAAACAAAGCGAGAGAAATAAAGAAATATGAAATAAATCATCTATCCGGATTAGTGTGTGGGTGTGGTGGGTCAGAAGGTGCATGTTTTGATCTAGACCCACACCCACACCCCACACCCAGCTAATTAGTTGAATTGTATTCAGTAAGTCGATGAATACTGAGAGCCGTTTTTCAGGGCTTCATACGACACCAAAATCGAGAGTATTTCAAAGGTTCAAAATATTTTCACTTTATATTATATTCTCTAGTTCATAGAAGCACTTTAATGGTTATGGACAAATTAAAAAACGCCAGATCTATCCTATATAGACATGCTTCAGCCAAAGAAAAGAAAACTCTCCTAACAAACAGAAGGATCTATTCCTTCAGCGCACATACAGAAAGTAACTTGTTCATTTCATCCGACTTTATCAAAATCTGTGTTATAGTAATTAACATGAATGAAATTCTTTACTTGATTATGTATCTCGATGAATCACGAGCTACCTGATTCGAGTTCAAATATAAATGAAGATCAATCTAATCTTACTTTATTTGTAACTATAATTTATCTATGCAAATACGTATCTTGTGTTCTTGTTAATATTCTAGAAGTGCCAATTTTCATAATCAACATTCACTTGCGGAAAGTTCTTCTTCCCATGTTACTGGTCTTTTATTACTAGGTCACCACGCTAGACGAGAGAAGAAACTCCCAAAAATAGCAGTCACATAAGCATCAAAATTAGGAAACACAAAATGACTCACATTAACAACATTAATGCAGAGTAATATCTAGAGATTGTAAATTGTATAAACTAAAGCCAAATCGATTCGTAAATCTAAGCAACACTATCTGTGTAGGTTTAACTGTTGTAAATTATATATCATTAAGAAGAACACTAAAATTAAATCTTTCTCTTGAAACTACAGTATAACAAAGTTGCTTTTGAAACATTCTTTTATATTCGAAGTCGACTCAATTAGTCGTTCTTATTTTCATATATATTATATAAATTTATCGGTTTACCATCACTTATGCGCACATTTTTCTCAATAAAAAATGTCACATGAGAAGAAAAGTGTCTCAAATAAAAGACAAAGCAAATGAGAGAAAGAAATATTTTTGTACCATGATGAATAGATTCGATAATTTCTTCCAATTGAAGCCAATCTATGAGAATCACCGCAATACTGATTCAAATAAGACTAAGAAATATGAAAAGAAAAATCATTTTTAGGAAAAAACGCCGCTAGAAGAAGTAAAGAATATAAATCTCTTTTGCATAAATTTAAAGGAAAAATAACGCATAAAAATATAAATAAACTACTAAACTATTCTACAACTACTGCTATATCGCAAATGTCACGTTTCGTTGTGAAGTTCCAAATATCGTTTCAGTACTTTAGTTGAAATGAACCCTACGGATTATTGGTCGATCAGGCTCAATGTTGGCTCTATTAATGCGACGGATACTCCCTTCGATAACCTGTCGACGTGGATGGCCAACCGGAAAAACCTTCTCGTAAATACTCAATGCACGTTGATAATACTCGCGCGCATGATTTAGTTCCTGTCGAATTTCATAACAATTGCCAACATTATTCAGACTTTCCGCGATACTGACATGATCAGGTGGACAACATTTCTCCCGAATTCTCCATGCTCCCAAATAACAGTTTAGAGATTTATCGTGGTTTCCTTGTTTAAAATGAGCACTACCAATTTTATCCAGAGTATCAGCAATATCAATATGATAGCTGGGATAAAGCTTTCTTTGAATACCCAATGCAACTTTATAGTGACGCACAGCTTCATTGTAATTTCCTTGATTCTGGAAGATATCACCAATATTGATGCAACTGGTAGCAATATCAATGTGTTCAGCTGAAAGAAAACTCTGGTAAATCATCAATGCTCGTTGATGATAATAGAGAGACTCATCGCACTGCCCTTGATCACCGAGAGTAATACCAATGTTAGTAAAACTACGAGCAATATCAACATGATCTCTTTGATAGAAATCTTCTTTGATTTTCAATGCTTGTTGATAATAACCAAGGGCTTCGTCGAATTTATTTTGATCGGATGATATGATACCAATGTTATTCAGAACATGAGCAAAATGTATCGTTCGTTCTTGTTTCTTCTGTTGCATATGATCATGCGCACGTTGGTAATATTTTCGAGCTTCATTCAATTCACTTTTCAAATAAAGCGCTCGGCCAAGATTGAATTCAATTCGTGCAAGATCTTCAGCATTTGAATCATTCAATAACAGTTCAAAATACTTTTTCGACTTGTCATATTCACCTAAACTGCATAATAATTTTCCAAAAACAATCTTAGCATTGTCTTCTCCAGTTTCTTCTTTTGTGAATTCAAGATACTCCTTCAC
Organism: Rotaria magnacalcarata; assembly: GCA_900239745.1. Classification (NCBI taxonomy): domain Eukaryota; kingdom Metazoa; phylum Rotifera; class Eurotatoria; order Philodinida; family Philodinidae; genus Rotaria; species Rotaria magnacalcarata. The sequence goes on along the minus strand of OENM01001085.1, from coordinate 11,436 downwards.
AACTTTTTGTCCTTCATTTGAAACATTCATTTTTATTGTTGCGTATGTTTCAGTTTCTTCGATAGAATTAATTTTGAAGCAAGAATTTACGTCGAATAAAACTTCTTGCTCGTGTGGATATTGACTTAATTGACTTATATCAGCAAAAACAGTATTTTTATCCATTTGTTCCAGATCGCATGTAATCTCGAGAAGAACAGAAATAGTGTCCCGTCTTCTTGTTGATTTATTACAAAAGCTTTCCGCCTTTGATTTCTGTCGACTCGTCGATAAATATCCATTGGTTGAAATCAATTTTCCTTTATTTTTGTTCAGTTTATCGAATTCATGTCTGTCAAGTCTCATTCCACGATAAACAGTCAACGTTTTTTCTTCAGATACAAAAAACTTTCTGTGCTCTGGTTTAAGATTCTCGGAGAGATCGTTAAAAAAAAATCCAAATTTACAGAGAAGATCAATATTGTCTGTTCTAAAAGCTTGATTAATTAGTTTATATATAAATGATTGTTTTGAATACCAAAGTATGGCATCTCTCGGTGCATAGCCCTGGTCAAACTCTTCAATCAGCTTTAATTCTTTTGCATTTCCACGATAATAATCTTTAGATAGTCGGACTATTTGTTGTTTTGATTGCTCATTTTTCGGAAGACTAGATATAACTTGCTTAAAAAGTTGGAACGAAAGAAATTCCATTGAGCCTTTGGATAGATTTTCTGTCAATTTGATTGTTTCATTTAAAATCGAAAATGTTCGTCTTCGTTTATTATTAAGATTGATTTGTAGTTTTATCGATTGTAATAAATCACCAAGATTGTCAAAGATTCCGATAACTTTTTTAGATTTATCTAATAAATGT
>OENM01001084.1:22707-44254 GCA_900239745.1 Rotaria magnacalcarata | reverse complement strand
AACAAACATCGAATATTATTGAATATATTCATATTTAAATTAGCACTCATATTATCTCATGGTGATTTCATTGAGAATTATTTCGATATTGATTAAAGGAACATCGAATATTATTGAATATATTGATTGTGCGATTAGTAGTGATATCATCTCATCGTGATTTTACTGAGAATTATTTCGATATTGATTCAACACATCGAATATTATTGAATATATTCATGTTTAAATTAGCACTCATATCATCTCATCGTGATTTTATCGAGAGTTATTTCGATATTGATTCAACACTGATCGAGTATTATTGAATATGTTGATGGTCAGATGAGTTCTGATGCCATCTGATACTGATTTTGTTGCGAAGTGGTTCGATATTGATTTAACAAGAGTCGAATATTATAGAATATGTTCATTCTTAGATTGGTACTGATATCATCGCATCCTGATTTTATCGAGAAATGTTTCGATATTGATGGAACAACCGTCGAATATTATTGAATGTATTGATGCTGAGTTTAGTTCTGATATCATCTCATCGTGGTTTAATTGAGAAATATTTCGATATTGATTCAACAAACATGAAATATTATTGAATATATTCATCTTTAAATTAGCACTGATATCAGCTCATCGTGATTTTATGCAGAATTATTACGATATTGATTGAACCAACGTCGAATATTATTGAATATACTCTTCATGATTGTAGTTCTGATGTCATCTCATCCGGATTTTGTTCAGAAATATTTAGATATTGATTCAAGAAACATCGAATATTATTGAATATGGTCATCGTGAGATTGGTTCTGATATCATCTAATGCTGAAATAATTGAGAAACATGTCGATATTGAATCAAGAAAAATGGAATATTGTTGAATATAATTATGATGCCCTTAGTTCTGATATCATCTCATTGTGATTCAATTCAGAAATATTTCGATATTGATGCAATAAACGTTGAATGTTATTGAATATATTCATCGTTAGATTAGTTCTGATATCATCCCATCCTGATTTAATTTAGAAATATTTCGATATTGATCTAACGTAGGTCGAATATTATTGAATATGTTGATCCTCGGATTAGTACTGATATCATCAGATCCTGATTTAATGAAGAAATATTTCGATATTGATTCAAGAAACATCGAATATTATTGAATATATTGATCCTCAGATTAGTACTGATATCATTTTATGCTGATTTTATTGAGGATTATTTCGATATTGATTTAACAAACATCGAATATTATTGAATGTAATCATCCTGAGATTAGTTCTGATGTCATCACATCCTGATTTAATCGAGAAATATTTGGATATTGATTCAACAAACATGGAATATTATTGAATATATTGATGCTGAGATTAGTACTGATATGGTCTTATGCTGATTTAGTGAGAATTATTTCGATATTGATTCAGCGAACATCGAGTATTATTGAATATTGTCATCGTGGGATTAGTTCTGATATCATCTCATCCAGATTTAAGTGAGAAATATCTCGATGCTGATTGAATAAACATCGAGTATTATTGAATATATTGATGTTGAGATTAGTTCTGATATCAACTCACCCTGATTTTTTTGAGAAATAGTTCGATATTGATTTAACAAGCGTCGAATACAATCGAATATGTTCATTCTTAGATTAGTACTGATATCATCTCATCATGGTTTTATCGAGTAATTTTTCGATATTGATTGAACAAGCGTGGAATATTATTGCATATATTGATGCTGAGATTAGTTCTGATATCATCTCATCGCATTTTAATTGAGATATATTTCGATATCAATTGAACAAGCGTCGAATATTATTGAATATATTCTTTCTTAGATTAGTACTGATAACATCTCATCCTGATTTTATCGAGAAATGTTTCGATATTGATGGAAGAAGCGTCGAATATTATTGAATATATTGATGCTGAGATTAGTTCTGATATCATCTCATGGTTATTTAATTGAGAAATATTTCGATATCGATTGAACAAACATGTAATATTAATGAATATATTGATGCTGAGATTAGTACTGATATCATCTCATCCTGATTTAATTGAGTAATATTTGGATATTGATTGAACAAACATCGAATATTGTTGCATATATTCACAATGAGATTTGTCCTGATATTTTGTTATCCTGGTTTAATTGAGGCCTGTTTCGATATTGATTCAACAAGGATCGACTATTATTGAATGTGTGGATGGCATGGGGGAAAAAGCTGATTTAAGTCAGCTAAAAATTAAAATTAAGTCAAAAACATCACCTTAAATCAAAAACATCACCTTAAATCAAAAACATCACCTTAAATCAAAAAAATCACATTAAATCAGAAAAATCACATTAAATCAAAAAAATCACATTAAGTCAAAAAAATCACCCTAAATCACCTTAACTCATCCCAAATCACCCTAAATCACCTTAAACTCACAGTACATCAAGTGAAATCAAGGTGAGATATCTTATGCGAGGATTCGATTTTTTCCAAAATGAATTCACGTAGCAATGCTCTTTAAGTAAATCTTGACGAGCTCTATTTGATGGACACGTTTGTTTTTCGAAAGGAACCTCGCAGTCCGCAAAAAAGCTGAAAATACTTAAAGAGGAACAGCAAGAATGATCTGGAAATCTGTAAAACCTGTCGCAATTCGCTGCACGATGCTCCCTGACCTGGAGACACCCCTATCTAGAGAAATCTCAACAAGTTCTATCTGATGGACATCTAGTGAGATTTGCCGGTGCACCTGACGACCCGTAGAATTGCTATTTCGTGTCTAATTCATTTTTTTTTCAATGGAAGTCTTCGTTATTCGTTAAAGAGTGCTGTTGAACACCAAGACATAGTTCTTATGAAAGGTCTCGGCAAGTTCTATCAAATGCATATATTATCATTGAAGCCTCACTTTTATACCGCCAAGAATATGCTGAAAAGGTCATAGGTTCAAGGTGTCTCTTTCAATATTTCGGATTTCAATGAGTTTGTGTTTCTGTAATGAATTTATAAACACTCCAAGTATATGGAATTTAATTACACCCATTACAAAACATATGCGCAACATTCATTTGGACCGGTATTTAGATAATTACTAATCTTCAGTTCCAATCTTAGCAATCTTGNGTCTTCTTTTCGTTTAGTCCACAACAAACAAAAAGAGACCGCATTGCTTCCGTCGCTGAATTTGTTTTTCTTTACTTCATGTACACATGACGAGGTGCGAAAAAAAGCATTTTCGTTTCTTATTATTTTCTGCAGCACGGAGAATCAACGAAAAATTTGGTTTTCCGGAACTTCACCAATAGGACTTTCGCGATTTGCAAAGGTCTATTGTGCTTTTGCCAACATACCCCCTGGACTTTTGCCACTACCGAATATCCTATTGGCGAAAATCTTATTGGCGAAGTTCCGGCAATCCAAAAGATCGTTTACACTGTCGTCGCCGTATAAACACAATGTATATATATATATATGAACACAGGAGAAAACAAATGTCTTGTTGGTTTAAGTGAAAGAACCGATGGAAAAAAGCCCTCATTGGATTATCGTGCATCTTTCTCTCTCTCTCATCGCTTTTATCTAAGGATTAGATTTAGGAATAAGTGGTTGGGGATGGATATCAAAGTTTAGGTATAAAAATTAAGAGATTAAGCATAGATATAAATTTTTAGGGATGTGTATGAGTAGACAGACAGAGCTGTGGATATGTCGAAAGCGATTCATGTAGAACGTTGGCTCTAAGGCTATATAGTTAGAAATATATAGATGAGATAGTAAGTAAAGTTCGAATGGCCAGACAGACTTTTACGTATATTGGAATGTGTCTTCAAGTACAGATGCATCAACGAAGTAACAGTGTATTGAACGCAATCAAAAAGCCGTACCACAAAACCTTTTTTCAAGGAATAATCAGAAGGGTCCCTATGAAACTTTTGTTCGTACGCAACTTCAAAGGGTTTCAATTTCGTTACCAAAATCGAAACCTTTAAAGAGTTAGTGTTGTACCTTCTTTTTACAGTGTACTGTAAACGATTTTTCTCGTTCCTTCTCTTTCGTGTGTACAATAATACGAAACAAAAAATTCTTTTTCCTCTCCTCATCACGTGTACGTGAAATAAANGACTAACGGAATCAGTGTGGCCTCGTGTTACATTTTGTGATCATTAAAGCAAAAAACAACAAATGAACATTTTTTCTCCAACGTTTTCTAGAATTGGGACCGAAAATAACTAATTATCCGACTACCTGTGCAAATCAATACAGCTCATGTAGTTTTCAATCAATGACATGGAACTTCGTCTGCTTGAAACATTCTTAATTTTTCTTTTGAAACAAATAACTCTGATTGAAATCGAAAAATTTGAAAGAAAAACCTTGAATCTTTAACCTTTTTTGTATTTTCCTGGTAACCCGATGGCGTAGCTGCAGTAACACGTGCATTGTGTAGAACTCGTCAAGATCTATCAGGATAAGTGTATCTCGGCGTTGAAGAATACTCCCTCACCAATCCCGAAGGTTTTAATTGGAAAAAANTATTAGTTAGGCACTAATTAGCAATTTTATGGGCCATTAAATGCTCTAACGAGTTCCACAAGGTGACCATCGGATAGGAATTGTCGAGATCTATCTGAAGAACTGTGTCTCCATGTTGGAGAATACGCATGAAGGAATTACGACGACTTTAACTAAAAAAAGCATCATTCAAGGTTATACTCAGCAGTTTTCAGAACAAAGACTTAGCCAAATTTAATAAATGAGGTGCCAATTAGGTAGAGCTCTTGAGGATCTATCGAGAGAGAGATCTTTCATCGCGGGAGAGCATTTCTGGGGGAATCCTGATAGCTTTAATTCATGATATTATTAACTAAAGCCACTAATTAGTGATTTTAAGGACCATCAGGTGCTCTGACAAATTCAGCAAGGTCATCAGCAGGTAGAGCTCGCCGAGATCTATCTGGCGAGGTGTGTCTCCATATTGAAGAATACTCCTGGACAAGGAGGAAAAACTGATTTAACTCAGCTAAAATCAAAATTAAATCAAATAAATCACCTTAAATCACCTTAAATAAAAAAAAATCACTTTAAATCACTTTAAATCAAAAAATCACCTGAAATCACAAAATCATAAATCAGCTTTTTCCCCCTTGGTGGATGGTGAGATTAGTTCTGATATCATCTGATCCCGATTTTATTGAGAAATATTTTGATGGTTAAGTTTAAGATGGAAGATATTTGTTATTGTTGGTTTTAGCGATTGTGCATTGTGATTGTTGCATGAATAGTGGAAGAGTATGTCTTGCTTTTGTAGTACGGGTTGATGATTTTAGGATTTCTAATTGATGAAAACGGTTTAGTTTCTAGTTGATATTCTGTGTCGATTCATGCTTTCGTTTTTGGGGGTAAGTACAGAGTATTGTCGAAAATGTTTTTCGCGGGTATATCCAAGAAATATATGTTGCGTGCGTTGCTGGATATTGGAATTATGTAAATTTTGGAATAGATGGAAGATGAACAGCTGCATGAGAGATGAGTGTTGATATCGCGTTGATGATGTTTGTATATTACTGATCGATATTTGCTGATCGGTTGTTGAGTGGCTGGAATAGAAGATTGGAAATTGATTGTTCCTTAACTGCGTGACGCATGAATGAGTGAGTAAATTGGAGCTGGATATTCAGATTTTGGCTGCGTGAATGTCTGGTAAGTCGAAGCACTGATCGGATTTCACGTCGTCAGCGAACTGGTCCCAATGGCGAATGTTGCTGCGCAGAGGAAATTTTCTGAATGATGCAGTGAAGAAGTGAGACAGTTCGGTAAAGCAAGTGACTGGTGGTTCGTAATTGCTGATGTGCTATCGTAGGCTGTGATGGAAATTTCAAGACAAAATCTTATGGAACGATTCGGAAACTAACAGAAGTGGTTTATGTCATGGAGTTGGAGAATTGTACTGGTAGGTCACGAACAGTTTTCGAATGTAATCACATTCGTGGGAAGATACACTGTTTTGGATATGTTTTCATGGAACTAAATGAATTATCTGTAGAAAAGTGTATGCTTCATGCTAAATCAATCTTGTTCAACTAAATTAAAGCATTTTACAGAAACGTATAGAACGACAACATTGAGTCAAATTGCTGAGTAGTGTCGAAGTCGACAAGAAGAAAGTAGCTGCATATTTTCAGTTATAAATCTTTCATACATTTGAATGACCACTTGAATATTAATCTTCATAAAGGAAATGTAACTGCAAGTAATTTATCAGAGCTTAATTTAAATCCAACTGATTTCGAGGATTACGTCGACTTAGCTCTTGTTAAAAACTGAATAATTTTGATGCACGCTAAATATCTTAGCAAATACAAAGTTACCTTGTTGTTTACGCTGAATTGAAGTTTGTTTAAGTTGTATGAAATATCGTCTATCATATGAACAAACTTTTGTTTCTTTTTCTCTGTAGCATTGTTCATAGCTTTAGTTGAATGTTGGCAACTATTTAGTTGCAAGTGAGTTTTACGCTAAAACTGATATTTTTTGATAAACTATCTTGAAATGATATCATTCTTGCACAAAAAAAAAAAAAATTCATTTTAAGCCAGTGGTTGCTAACCCTTCGTAGCTGTTTACATGTTGGAAGTAGGATGCACCAAAGCCGCTTTTCTCTGCATAAAGATGCTACTTTTTCGTTATGAAAACACCCAAAACCAACCAAATCTTTGTGTCAGTTATAAGCAGCTTCGTTTGTNTTAACCCTTTCCGGCCGGATGTTGCCAAATGGCAACATTCACTTAGTATTCGATGAGCAGTTTGCTAATGCGAATGAGATATATCATTTTTATAATCTGACAATTCCCGTAGCACATTTCTACACTTGTTGAATATCGAAAAGATAAAGAAAGTCATTTCATTGAGATATTGATTCAATCGTCTTAAAATGACCCAAAAATGCATCTGAGTTTTTAAAATGATATTTGTTTAGCACTAACTGCTTAATATCAGATTTGATCGGTGGATAATTTTCCTCAGTAGAGTGGCTATATATAACGCCCTGGACGATGATTACTACTTGTATGGTACGAATAGAATACAATGATGTTGCCATTTGGCAACAGCCGGCCGAAAAGGGACAAAAATTTCTGAAATCATATTTCTTCACCAATGATTAAAATAAAACTATACACTACAATCCCATGCTAAAATACTGCGTTTGAAAAAGAAATAGTCCTTCTATGTCTCAATCATGCTGCACAATAATGCATTACACCAAACACAATATAAAAATTAGTGAAAATTATTCTTAATTGAGATAATTGTGACCTCGTAAGAACAACACAACTTCCTGCTGCTCCATGAGAAAAAATGTTTCATATTCGTTATCGGTTTTGTTAAAAACACTTGCGCCATCTATCACACAATATCGACATTGGTGACAGACATTTCGTTTCTTTCATTCGTTCGTTTTTGGCATTGGTCTGTTCTCATGTTGTATGATACCATACCATAGAGAAGACGTATATCTATACATAACGTGTATTTTTTTAAATTGTAACGTGAAATTAAAAAATTGTTATTTTGCTGTTTATCTTGTAAAATAAATAATAAGAGGAATATTGTCTGTTGAATATTCCTGCGTACAAAAAGAACTACTATTCATAAACAAGTATTTAACAATGGCTAAAAGAAGAGTTTCTACAAGAAATACTGTCGTGCCAAATGGTTTGAGTGAAGATGAGATCAACTCATCTGATTCGGAAGATGAAATGATTAAAGTTACAAACGCTCTACGGGTTGAATTGAATATGAGCGACAGATCTTCAACAAATAATAGCGAAGAAAGTAGTAGCAAGGAAAGTGAGAGCGAAGAAAATGAAAGCGAAGAAAATGAAAGCGAAGAAAGTGAAAGTGAAGAAAAAGTTGAAAATAATAATCGAAAATCAAAAAAAAGAAAAACATTGCATTGGACAAAGAGAAACTTTGTAACTCCAGCTGCTGATTTCGGCGACAACTTACCACCACCACCTGACAATGACGAACTAGAACCAATTGATTATTTTCATTTTATGTTTGGCAAACAGTCCATATCACTTTTGACAAATCAATCAAATTTATATTCTGTTCAAAAAGATCCTAACAAACCGGTACGTATTTCGGAAACAGAAATGGCACAGTTCATTGGTATTTTAATGATGACTGGCATATATGCTTTTCCAGAGCAACGTTTTTTTTGGTCAAGTACTACGCGTGTAGAATGTATATCATCTGTTATGAGTCGAGATAGATTTTTAGAGATAAAAAAATATTTACATGTTGCTGATAACTCAGTTCAGCTAGATAGAGACGATCCGAATTTCGATCGAGCTCATAAAGTTCGGCCATTATTGAATATCATAAAAGAGAACTTCAGAACGATTTCAAAGGAAGAAAAATTAAGTGTTGATGAACAAATAATACCATTTAAAGGTAGAAGTATAATGAAGCAGCATATGCCAAATAAACCAAACCGTTGGGGTTATAAAATGTTTCTTTTAGCTGGTGGAGAAAGTGGCATATGCTATGATTTCGTCTTTTACACCGGCAAAGGAAATAAACAGGAACATGGATTTTGTACAGACATTGTTCTGGATCTTTGCGAAACGGTTCCACGTTTTATAAACCATAAATTGTATTTTGACAATTATTTTACAACTATTCGTTTACAAGTAGAGTTGAAAAAATTAGGTATTTTTTCAGTTGGTACAGTAAGACCAAATCGATTGCTTGATCTAACTATGAAAACTGCCAAAGATTTATCAAGTAATGGTAGAGGAGCGATGGATCATCGTGTCACTGAGGTTGAAGGGGTTGAATTATGTGTTACACGGTGGTATGATAATAATGTTGTTAATTGTCTGTCTACATTGCATGGTTGTCAACCGATTGACTCGGTGCAACGATGGTCATCGAAAGAAAAAAAACATGTTCTCATAACACGACCTAATGTCATAAAAGCATATAATGAACATATGGGAGGAGTCGATNAAATGCTCTACGAAACTATTCATAGTTTTGTATAAACAATACAAAACTTTCTTTGCCCCTTTAAACCATGAATGATTTCGTAGGCATAATACAAAACCACTCAAGGTTCGGTGTGTGTTCTAAAAACCCATGTATGCTTTTACGAAACTCGCATAAGGTTTTGTTGGAAGTTTTCGAAATCCTTCCAAATCTACTGAACTTAAAATAGTTTTGCTTGAAAGAAACAGAACGATTTTCATTCTGCTGAACCTAAAATCGTTCGGTATACAAATGCTGAACTCTTAAGGTTCAGTAGAGTACCATTTTTTTTAGAGTGTACTCCACCTCTATCCGGTTTATCTTAATACATCAACTCTTCAGGGTTCTATATTTATCGTTACACCTATGTTAACGATGGCGCTATAAAAATAGTTATTCGCGAAATAAATTAACTAATACAAAAATCATTACCCAGGTCGAACTCACCCCATTGGATCCGATGGGAATGCGTCGGAAGTCGTCGGAATCCTTGGTATTGGATTCCGACAGGAAGTTGTCGGAAAGTGTCGGATTTTTTGGGTTCCGACAGGATCCGGGTCATTCAGATATTTTCCGACATCCGACAACATCCTGTCGGAATCCAATAACAAGGGTTCCACCAACTTCCGACGAATTGCCATCGGATCCGATAAAATCCGATAATTTTCCGCTAGGATCCGACTAACGGATTGTTCGTCCTAGGTAGCGGCATCTGATAGAATTTTACTGTTGCATAGATATCTAAACTTTCTTGAATTACAATCGATTCTTTCAAGAGCAAAGATATTAAGTTAGAAGAAAAGTTATTAAAAAATTGATAAACGAATAAAAACCGCTCCCAACCAGCGGTTGTAATAAAGAATCGACGACATGGGATAGCATAGTACATAATCAGAGTTTTTATTTACTTGATCATGAACAGACAACATGAAGCATCTTCTACTTATGATGAGAAAAGAAATTTGAACCTATACTCACCATTTTCTTTGAAAATTTCTGTTAGTTCTACAAAACAGTTATACAGCTCCATCATATCAGGTTATTGCACAAGAAAATATTTTTGATCGTAATATTAGCAAGTATAGATATCAATGAAATGTTTTACTTCAATCCGTTATGATGTCCTAGACATATAGTGTTCACAAAAACGATTCATTCGTATTCATGAAAACAATAAAAAAAACCAACGATTTGTAGCAAACATAATTAAACAGCTGCTTGTATGACAATTTTATATCGTTTACGTGCAGCGGATCACAAGAATTTGCGCGTAACACATCTATTAAATGAAATAGTACGATATATGTATATATATATTTATTTTTATGAACAAAGAGCAGACATTCAACAAACATAAGCTTGATATAGAGGTTAATTGTAATTAAGTTTATGAATAAAAGCAGATTGCCGTCAATTCATTGTTCTTCGTGATCCTGACAGTGTCTTCCACATCTTTGTCGCATGAAATTCTCGTAAAAATAATTTCGACGGTTGAACATAAAGATGAAAGCTTAAGCATTGTGGTACGTAAGCAGCAAAATACGATATGATAAGCATATAGCGTTGCCATTTTTTATCAAGATCGCTACAGATCAAGGAGAAAGAAATAATGAGATGAGGTAAAGCATTGATAACGTGTATCATTGATGGAATGAACATTTCCTTCTTTTTCTTGAATTGTTCCTGAAATATTTTCCACCGAGATTTATTTTTATCTGCATTTGCACGAGTACGAGCAATAAGAATCAAAAGTACGATTGTACAAATGAGATTCACCAGAAATGGAGTTAAATAATGAATCATTGTATTTGTTTGATTATAGATTTGAAGAGAACGACTCAATTGTATTACACACCATTTTCCTATATCACATATCAAAAATAATTATTCAACAGAAAATGATGAATTACCATTTGCTGTGTATTTGGGATCATCCACAATGTTGTACTTAACCAATTCGTGTACATGTGAAGCACATGTAAATATGGTGATGAGTGTGATGATTGTTTTTGCAATTTTAGGTTTTTGTAACCATCGTTTTGTTGGATAGATTGTCACATAGATACGTTCAATAGACACAAAAACGATTAGCCAATAACCGATCCGATTGCTTGATGACAAAAGAAAAGGCAAGATCTTGCACAAAACCGTGTTGACTATTGGTTGAATAAAAAGTCCTCGCATATTGATGATAATGTGAAGAATTTTGCTGAGCAGACAAAACAATGATACTTGCGAGAATATAGTACCAGCGAGAAAATAATGACCAGCTCCATTCAGACCTGTTCTTGGTTGTCGAAAGGTAACAAGCGAAAGGAGGTTACTAATGGTACCATAGATTAAGAGCACTGTCGGCACAATGATATACATACTTAAAGATAATTTTGCTTTGACGAGTGATGATGACAACAAATCAGGACTAAGAAGAGAGTCCAAATTGAAACTGAATAATTCTGTATTGTGTTGACATTTTGAGCCGAAATGACATCGAGGACATAGACATAAATAATCACTTGGCGTATCTATATCACCTTTAATACATTGTCCTTGTGCCAAACATTGTTTACATTGATCGAATTTTTTATTGTAAAGGAAACACTGAGCAGTATTGTTTATATCACATAGACAGAAGTATGCATCATCAACAAAACATAATAATGGTGAACTGTTAGATGTAGTATTGTCGCATAACGTGTGATACTTGGCCACAACATTTTGAACTATCAAATAAAGATGAGAATAATCAGAATGTGTAGAAAGAGAGCTTTTTTAGAACATTTTTTTCTAATCATATAACTGTCGTTTGCTTGAGATGAGCGCAAGTCTATCTTGCAGATTTTAGAAGGCATTCTACTCCGGGATATTCCAAAATTAGGGATAATGATATTTTAGTACCACAACATGAGATTGAAAACTTTCTACTACTGAAAAAGTATTTTCCCAGTGATCTCAGTCATTTTTAGCATCTCGGATATAGTAAAAATCAGTAAAACATACTTTTATATGTTTCATTACGTAAATTGAAGATGTCATGTGAATGCGAACAGTAATTCTTTTTCGTAAATCTGAGAGTCAGATTCAATGATGTTCCTGCAGTTGAACTAGTATATAATAGATGATATTGAATGGTTGATTGATTGGTATATAATTTAATCAAACCAAACACTGGATGAATCATACTCTCAGAAGTAATTATTAAATGCGATGGTAAATTATCTTTGTAAAGGACTTGTTTTTTTAAACTCAATTCTTCACGATCACTAATATCGAACAACTGTATTACCGTTGCACTAATTTGATCACCAGATAAAGTAACTGACTGATTTTCATCATCATAACTAATTTCAATGGTACCTGAACGATATTGGCATATTGGACCGAAATAAGACTTTGGACATTGGCAGATGTAAGCATCAATTAAATTATAATGTTGATACTTGGTCAAGCATGTTCCACTATTTTGACATGGATTTCGGCCAATTTTCATCTGACATAGTCGATCAATAAAACAACGCGGACCATATGAATTCATTGAACATATGCACAATGGCCTCTGTCCGTAATGATCATATATCGGGCGACATAAAGACGTAGGGGAGCAATAGTTGCTACAATAAGTTATTGTTTCATAGGAAGAGGAAGAAATAAAACATTATGACATTATGATGTTATACTCACAATTTTTTTGAACTGATAAAACAAGATTGATCTTTGAATTCACAATGAGAACCGTATGAATTACTTCCACATTCACACCAATATGAATGAATGTCGCTCAACTTATTCATAATTGGATGACACTTGCCTTCATTCAAGCATGGGTTGGTTTTTGTAAAGCACGTGTGATTTAGTGCCAATTGTGATTGCTGAGTATATTTTAGCACTTTAGCAAGACGTTGTGATGGTAAAAAATTAAATGGAACTGGATAGATCCAAACAGCTAGAAATTCAATACTCTCATTTTCATTCAATTGATATGCTTCGAAGCGAACTGTATAATGATGCGTATTGGATCGTAATTGATGAGGTCGAGGATAAACGACATAGAATTTCTGTTTTTCTTTATAATTATCAAGTGCTGATATAAAATGAACTTCATGACGATCGAGAACTGTTTCTGTATTATTGATCGTAACAACGAGTAGAGCTAATATTTTGATGACACCTGTTGATGAACCATTGGTCTGATTTTTAAAGCTAATGAACACTGTTAGTCGATCACTCATGAATTCGCACCGACCTCCGTAATAACTTGGTGGACAAAAACAGTGTACAATCGACTGGCTTATATCAAACGATTTTTTATTCCCGGCAACTCCACGATTGCATATCCAACCTTCCTTAGAATACTGATTCGCCAATTTTTGTCGAGATGATCTTGTGAACGAACTTTGATCTTGAATAGCTGAATCAATTAATAAAAGCAATTGATTAAACAAAATATATCTCATGTATTATTTGAACTTACCAATCATTGATGTCTGTGATTTTAACGTTGTGATCTTGTCATTGTTGTCATTGGATTCATTTCCTAGGAAAGAAAGTGGAGAATAATTTGGTAGTTGTATTTTTATTGAAGGAAAATAAGATTTCTTAATGCGTGGTCGATAACCTAGCACTGTCGAGGAAATTCCAGTTGGACAATAGTATTCATCCTCGCCGAATGGACATTCTATCAAACCGTTACATCGTGAATCTGGCAAACAACTTCCATTAAGACAGTGGACATCTTTCACAGTCGCGGTTGAAAGTTGACCATTACATTTCACATTTGAGTTATTATATAAATAAATGCATAGTAGACGATCGTTACCATTAAGGCACCGATTATCAGCAGTGCACTGTTGTCTTCTTTGAATACAACTGTCATTGCTATTACATTTAAATCCAAAACCTAACTGTTTATACAATGAACAATTCAATATATTTCGTTCATCTAATCCACCATAACAATCAACACGACCATCACCCAGTTGCCTCAGATTAATGCATGGCCGATTTAATCGAAAACTCAATGGATCATCTACATTCGCCAACAGACAAGGATATTCAGTTGCGATGTCACAAAATTGCGCGAATGAACGTTCTGGATTCTCTTTCAAACATCGATTTTTCTGTTGGGTTAAATTTGTTTTTAGTAGCTGAAATAATTTCAAATTATGTTCACCAACTGTGTGCTCTGTTAATAGCTGTATGCCTTCTTCATCAGATCCATCTGAGCAGTCCCAAACCCCATTGCACAACCAATTTTCGGAAATACATTGACCTGATTGACATTGATAAAATTGCTTGACAGTGTAATGTGATGGACACTTCCATTGATGACAGTCAATTTCATCAGCACCATAACTCTTTTCCCAATAAGAATCACAAGAATTCCAGAATTTGATCGAGTTATCGACTTTTTCGGTGGTGTTTGTGTCTGCGATGGACCATTCCGCAATGTATTGGCGAAGAAATATACAATCGGCAGAATCTCTACTGACACATTTGAGATGATTAAGTTCGACATTGTACTTTTCAGAATATTCATCGTGAATGCTTTTCTTACAATCGACACGATTATCTCCAATTGCCATGACCGTTAAAGAAGTTTGTTCAGTTTCTGAACATTGAAAACGATGCTTCTGAATTGACGAATAAGAATAATCGCCAAACCAATTATCCATTGTCTCATCTGCCGCTAGAAAGAACATTAGAACATTTTTGAATGATGAGTTCAAACAAAATATGAAAAAAGCAGTGATATAATTAAGGAGTGGCCACAGACGCCGAGTTCGTTAAAATCCACCGAACTCTCCGAACTCAAAGATCATGTGGTACAGATATATCGAGAAATTTACTGTTGCTCAATTGAAATGAAATTACAAAAATACTTTCGAAGGATCAGTTTTTAGGAACAACTGGTAATAACACGCAGATAATACTTGGGGTTATAAATATATCAAATTTTCTTAAAATTTAGTCTTAGAAGAATATTTTCGATTTGGTTTTTCTATAAAAAAAATGAGAATCATGGAGAGTTTCTTACCATGTACACAATCACGAATACCGTCGTTGACATTATATTTTGAAATACAACTATATGGTATTGAATCTGGGCAATGCTTGGCTTGATTAGGATACGAGTCATTCCAACAATTCCCATAGTTCGTTTCATTCGCATTGATAGATTGATGCCTCTCACATAAAAGCACTTCTAATGGATAAGCATCAAGTGATCTAACATATGTGACTACTAAAGTTTCATTAACAAGCCAAGCTTTCTGGTTGACTATATCTGGTGTTGCCCACATTTCATTATTACATTTAATACTACGAGTGAAAATAAAAACGTCTGGCCACACATTACGATCAAAATTGTGCTCATTGCTTTTATAAGAAGTTTCAACAAATGGCGTGAATATACGTCCAGATGGATAGGCAAATAATGAGATATCATTTGAACTACAGTAGCGATGAAAATAAGCACGGCAACTATTACCTGCGCATGGACACAAATAATGTTGACCTTGTCTAGTTAATGCACATTTATGAATAAAGATGCAATCATTTTCCTCTTTTAGCACATTTGTTGTGTTATCAACATAGTCTAGGCAATGTCCATTCGCTGGATTTGTCCACATAATCTCTTCATTATTCAGTTCACATCTCCATTGTCTCTCGCGAAATGAGTAGCAAGTGTTAATATCAATGGATATGGACTTGTCTCGATATTGTTTTGTAAAAGAGAGGTCTGATCCATCACCACACGAAATATATTTTTTACTGTCTAACATTTTTTCCTCGCAATCCAATTTGGGCCGAGCGAAACATAATCTTGTAAGGGCATAGATTGAATGACGTTGTTCATCTGATTGGTCTTGACAATCAATGTCTCCATCGAGAAAATATTCTTCGTCAATGCACATTCCATTTCTGCAACGATATTCTCTCTCTGAATTGCACTCATTCAATAACAAATGTTCACAATAATCTTCGTCTGTTCCATCCACACAATTTTGGGTTCCTTTATAATATGAACAAAGAAAGAAATTGAACTTTTACATAAATGCACATATTAAGAATGTGCCAGAAATCTCTTTCTAAAATTTTTGATAGATAGAAACTTTTAGGAAGAGACTTCTGGGACATCCTGTATTTACCATCACAGATATTTCTCCAATCAAGGCAGGCTTTTCCATAATCACATGGAAATGACGTCTCATAACACGTTGTAATACCGAACAGTTGACTACCCAATGGATATTTAAGTTTTTGGTTATACTGAGAGAGAATTGTTGCTTCGAAGCTGCTTTGTGAAAATTGATATTCACACAAGACACCAAAAGTTCTCGTATTTGTACAATTACAAATGAATTGTTCTGTTTCTTCATTAGTTCTACAAATTTTAAGAAAAATAACATATTGCTTTATTATATTTTCTTTTATCACTTACCCATATGGGTGATCTGCAAGATAAGCAAGATACCGATCAATCGCACCCACACCAGAGTTCCATAGTAATAATTCTTGTGTAGTAATATTGTACTGTTTCAAAACATCGAACGATACCAATATACCTCCATTCAAACAACCACGAGAATAGTTTCGTTGAACTGACACAAATCTAACAGGTCTGATACAATATTTAATCGATTGCACTGATTCCATATTGTTGTAGAAAATTTCCCCTCCGCCACCATAGTATATGCAATCATATGACTGTGTCTCTTGGTAATTATTTGTATCGTAGAATAGAATAGTTGAATTAATCGAATCGCAAAAGAGAAAAAAATAGACTAAACAGTACAACCATTTAATCTTCAGTCGATATTTTAGCAGCATTTTCTACAATTATATACAGTGGCTCCAAATATTATTCATACAGGGGTATTTCCTATTTTTCTGTTTCTGACAAAGCACTGTGAATTATTTGTTTGGTGATTTTGATAGCCCATCACATACTGCATCGAACTGTGTTCCCATTTAATTTCATGTGTGTAATAGATCAGAAAAACATATCTAAAAAGAAAAAGTGTGTTTTTCAGGTACCAGAAGCCCCGACTTAATCTAGTTTTTGATAGGGTCATTGGATAGAGCTTGAAATTCTGAACAAAATGAGTGGTCGCTGACCGTTCTACAGTCAACCCTAGAAAAACAACAGGCATCGGGAAAAGTGAAAAAATGCGAAAAATGCCTAAAAAACGACGAAAAACGGAAAAAATCGCATTTTTTCACATTTTCCGATGCCTGTAGGTTTTCGATGGTTGGCCGTAGAACGGCCAGCGATCACTCATTTTGCTCAGCATTTCAAGCTCTATCCAATGGCCCTATCAAAAACTAGATTAAATCGGGGTTTCTGGTACCTGAAAAGCACACTTGTTCTTTTTAGATATGGTTTTCTGGTCTATTACACACATGAAATTAAATGGGAACACAGTTCGATGCAGTATGTGATGGGCTATCAAAATCACCAAAGAAATAATCCACAGTGCTTTGTCAGAAACAGAAAAATAGGAAATACCCCTGTATGAATAATTTTTGGAGTCACTGTATATATATATATAACTTATATATAAATTACTTTTCACAAATTTAGCAAATAATGCAGATATATTCAAAAAAATAGTTATACTATTGTGTTAAAACTCAAGTGATAACTCTAAAGATCATAAACTCGGAATAAATAGTGTGTATAACATATGGAAGGATGCTGAACAGGGATGTCAGATCTTCTGAATTTGGCAGAAAAGTTCTGATTTCTTGCTTTTTTTCTGCTCGCATTCTGGGTTTCTGAATTCTTATGAATTTTGAGATTTTTCTGAGTCCTGGTATTTGTCTACATTATCACTCTATAGTAATTTTACTATATATTTTACTGGTTTATTATGTCACCTTTATTTTCCCATTATTATTGGATAATTCATTGTATTTATAATGATTCAGTAATGTACACTCGCTTCTGTCTAACGTTTGTTCGCATTCGCGTCCGATCGCATCTCATTACTATAAACAATATTTTCTAAAGTGAACTAAATTTCAAAGAAAGATGAAGTTTTACTTATTATTTCGTACGTTTTAGAGTGAATTAGAGTAACGATGGATAATCAATCTGAAGATTCAATTATGATTACAAGTTCAATTGAAGCAGAACAAGAAATTATGGCAGTAACAATTACCACCCAAACGATAAAAACACCAGTTTCTCGTAAATTAAAGAAAAAGAAAGGTGTTTTTAAAAAAGATGGGCTAAATATAAAAGAATATTCATCTTGGTTGCAGGAAATAAAAAAAGATGCTTCACAAGCTCGATGTAAATTTTGTTTAAAAACATTTAGTGTTCACCATGAAGGAAAATCAGCTGTAAACAAACATATTTTTCCAATAGAAACCTCAACATTTAGATCAAAACGTTTGATATTTTTTTTCTGCTTTTTTTTCTGAATTTACAGAAAATGGATTCTGAATTGGTCAGAATTTCAGTAGGAAAATACCGATTTCTAACTTTTTGATCTGGCATCCCTGATTCTGAGTATTTATAAAACGGATGGATTAATTATTGCAAGTTATAATTCGCTAGAAAAAGTATGGTCAAAGTGGGTGTGGATGTGGGTGTCGGCATAGATTGAGTGAATCCTCAAACCCAAATATCCACATCCACATTACCACTGATTGGCCGGTTAAAAATTTTTACTGGTACCAGACCGGCCATTAATCAATATTGGTTCCATCTCTGGGAAAGGGGCATTTATAATAGACCCCTCTGTTGTGGAGTCAGTGGATATGTGTGCGGGATGATCCTCGCCCTGGCTCCTCTGTGGAACTTTGAACCCGTCATTCCAAAATGTCTGAGCTATGCGTTTTTGTAGCTATTCGAGACCCTCCCCTGATGACTAGAATTTGCAAGTACTGATTGTGTTGTTTATGGGGAACTGAACCCGTCCCTTAGGAAATTTCGCTTGGTACCTTAACCAATACAAACGAGAAAATTTGAGAGTGAAAGATTGATTTTAAAAAGCGATTGTAAAAAGTATCCACTTTTTAACATGAGATCGAGTATAGTATGACTTTTTCGGTTGCCCTCTGAGCAGAATTTTCCAAAACCCTAAGTTGGAGCTGACACTGAGTTTGAGTTTGAGCGAGTTCCTCAATTCCGTTGTAGGAAAACAGATAATATACGTTAAAATTCCTGAAAATCCTAAAGGATTCGTTTGACGCCTATCATTTTAGTGCGCTATAAGACGACGATTAGGTGAGATTTTTGGTACTTACTAACCACTTTTGGCGAAGGCTCTATCTCAGAGAAATCATTGTGAGAAATGCATCTTTTGGGCCCGCCAACATAGAAATTACGCTACAAACAACATATAAATATTTACTAATGAAAACACACTAGACTGCAGACAAGAAAAGTATGTCGATTTCCAGATGTTACTAAATTTGTTGGTACTGTGAGGTAAACTCTGGACTGCAAGTGTAGAATTATCTTTCGTAGCAAGGTTTTAGCTAGCTTATCCTATTCTAACGCAATTTAAATGAAGATTTTATGTGTACTATCTATGAAAATGATCTTCTTTTACAGCTCAGAATGATTTTCTACATCACTCGATTAGTTCGATTTTACAAGAAGACAACGATTCGAAGCGCAGATACTATTTAATAAAAAAAATAGAAGAACGAATATTGAATTCAAGTTCTAGCTTCTGGACTCCTGTATCATTAGATCGAAACTCAGTGGGGGGAAATCTCATAGATAATAAAACATCGAATAATTTGTAACAGTATTTTCAAGTTTATGGGTCCTGACAAGGAGTAAAGAAAGCACGAAGCGATTTTCAGTTAACTTGCCAATCAAATTGGCTCATACCAAGAACACAGATGAACAACGCTACACTGAAGTAAATGCCAACTGCAAGTTGTATAAAAGTAAAGTGTTTATGACAGTATTTTAATCAAAAATAATTTTGATAAAAATATTGCATCATACAAAAAACGGAAGGGAGAAAAGTTTTTACGCAGGGCTGTAACAATATAGGTAAAAACATTCTATGTTAGAGAAGCATTATTTATCTATATTCTTATCAACCATTTATACTCGGAAAAAAAAACATGTATGAGAAAGAATAAATCTCTTCTTTCTAATGCATTAACTACTAATTTCGGAAACATCAAAGGTAAATGGAGAAACATCTGTCTCTCGCTTTCTAAAATAACCCTAGCGGTAAAGGAACACCTATAACAAAAAGCATCTATCTTTGTGTATAATTTCTACTACATTAATTGTTAGCTTGAAAAACATTTATATACAAGAAAAGAAAAGCCTTGAGGGTGTGAGTGAGTGCTAGTGAAAGTTATATCTTCAGCAACACCCAACAGGTAAATATTAAGTTTAAAAAAAGCACAATAGTTAAAGTTTAACTCGCAAATGTTCGAAAATGAAACAAAACTTATCCGATGAGAATAATGATGAGCTATCATTTGAGGTTCTTTGTTATGAATAAAATAAGTTCATTGTTGCATGTAACTGAACACAAATTTTAGAATGACGAGAAAAACAATTTCCTTAATTATTTCACTCTCATCAAAATAAATTCAATCCATTCGAAAGTGTTGTTACCCATGATTATAGCGAACGTTATATGACAAATTTCGCTATTTTAGGATTGACATGAATGAAAAGTAAATTATGACGACATCTCTTGTAATTTGATATTTTTAATCATTTTTTTTCTTTCTATGGCGGATATGATTAAGAGCAAAGAACAAGTAGACAATCCCATGACTTCGTATTTTTTATAAGTATTGTGAAAATCTTGTTCTCCTTGCTTCTTTTCTTCTTCTTCTTGAAAACATCGTCAAACACAACACAACCATATGCAACGGCATTTTGGTTTATTTTTAATATTGATTAAGTGCGTAGTTAAAGGGATGTAGGATTATCAATAACCAAGTTTTAATATCATCAATATATATTTTGGTTGTCATTAACTAACAGCTACTCACACAACGCTGAATGCTGAGGTCAAAGCAACGAATCAATGTCGTTCGAGACGTCAATGTACAATAGAAAGAACTGGATATTCTACGTGTGAGGGTCCGGATGATTTTATTGCATATTCAACTGTTGATCATAAAAGTGTGCGCAAGATCAAACGACTTATTCGTAGAACAAGTTCTCTTCGAGAAAGTCTCAATCGAGAACATAAAGAAAATGGTGAGTCTTCAATATGTGCTACGTTAATAATGCCAGCAGCCGATTGCAAAGATAGAAAATGCGTTGAAGTATATCGAGAGTCACTTTAGTCTGCGTATTAATGATATTTGTCAACGATGATATTTGATTGTTCTATCTATCAAAATAAATTAGAATAAACGAAAAGATTTTTATTAAAAAATCGATAGATCAATCACGGACCGTACGTGAAAATCTTACTCATACTTCGTATATTATCTTCTCACTGTAAACAACAGACCACATAAAATCGACACAGCAACAGAGAAATATATAGAAAATAGAAACATGAGATG
>OENM01001084.1:9847-22666 GCA_900239745.1 Rotaria magnacalcarata | reverse complement strand
GTGACTACTGAACGGATTGATTCTCTTGATTTTCTCATTTCGTAAAAAGATATCAATGATAAAATTATTGTGATTTACTTTAATTAAATACTTATCAAATAATCGAAACAAAAAAAGAAAACCGATTCAAACAACGAGTCTCGTTTAAACCTATTCCATAAAGATAACGAAAAACTGATCGGTTAAATGTATTGTTTAATTTAGAAGTTATTTTGAACTTGTTGAATAGAGGCATACTCCGATCGACAAGAAATTCCTTAGAATAACATGAGATGATACAAAAAATTTCGGCCAAATTTATGGTATACTATCTCAATGATAAGTCAGTAAACAGTCACAGGCTTGTGTTGTATTAATTTTGATGAAATGCATCTTGCTCTTGAATATTTAGCAAAATCCGAAAATAAGTATTGTGATATAGTTGTTATGCGTCGAGATCGATAAAGAGAAATGCAAAAAAGATTTATTCTCATAACGATTATAATTATAAGTAACTTACGCGTTTCCCTTTTCAACAAAAGTTTACATTTTCGGATGTGAATATGTGAGTTAGATCTATCGACGATCCACAAAAACGGTTGTTTCTGTTCTGACAAGACTTCATTAGATGGTAACGCAATATGATATCTATCGTAAGTGAAAATATTGAGGGTGCGAATATCAACAACACACACCGAAATCATCTGAAATAGTAAAAGAAAAGGAAATACTATAGATGTATCTCGTTCTTGCTATGATAGTTCAAAACATCAAAGATAGCCGCATGCAATTTCTCTTTCCGACTTTTTTTAAGGGAAAAATACTTTCCAGTAGTAAAAATAATACACAATTCTCTTAGACAATTTCTGGTTACACGCCTGCTTAAATATCAGATTTATTTATCATACGAAGAATTTTAATCAGAGGAATTCATAGTCCCATTCGAGAAAAATATGATTGATTAGCTCACACCAAAACGACGCAGATTTTTTGATATATTCCAGAATTACAATGAGAGATTTTTTACAATTCTAATCTTGAAGTCTACTCACACTCTCTGCACATTGATGTTCGATAATTCATAAAATACGAAAATATTTTTATTTCCTAAACGACTATCGAAAGGAGATGAAGAATGAAAAACCAAAGTACATATTTAGATAATCCGAGATCGAAATGAGATCAAAAGTAATATTTTTTTTCATTTTTCAACACATCTTGTTTCGACGAAATGAAAACAGTTGATGATATAAATCGAACCTAAAGATATTTGCATCTCAAATCTGAAAAGCCAATCGTCATGAGTGGGTGTGAATGAAGAGTAGAGCCACACGCACACCTAAAACTTAAGACTAATGCTTCAGATAAGATTTACATTTCTCGAACTACTTTGAATTGTTTTCAAGGATACGATTTAAAGAGCATTCAGAAGATACAAAACATACATATGTAGGATGAGACTGAAAATATAATTGACGTGTGTTCATTCTTTAAAAGTCCAAAATACTCACTATGAAACATTATCATCGAGCTTTTCAATAAATCAAAATTTTTATTTTATTTTCAAATCACAAAAGTAACAAGTAGTCAAATATTCTACATGACCATTCAGTGTTTTAGCAAACTATCATAAATGTCTATGTTTTTTTATTACATTTTATCTGGTTCTTTAAACGAACTTTCAGATTTTGTTTGATACGATACCAGTCCAACTTCAGTGTTGTCAGTGTCTATTAGAAAAAATGCAACTGTTTATATCATAGTGATCAAAAGATAATGGCACTCACCCTATTTTCTCGTAATGCCACTCACTCTATTTTCTTGTAATGCCACAACAAAGTGTTCAACCCCTTCATCAGTTATGTCATTCAATGTCAGATCGAGTGTCATTAGTCTCTGCATATAATAGCGGACAATAATATATGTCAAAATACGAAAAGAAAGCGATACTCACCGTATTATTCTGCAATGCCCAAGCCAGATATTGCGCTCCAAGATTTTCAATACGATTAATTGATAGATTTAAGATTGTGAGTGTCTATGTAAATACATGTAGAAAACTATATGAAGCAATATAATAGATAACTAGGCTCACCGTATTATTTTGTAATGCACCAGCCAGATATTGTGCTTCAAGATTTCCAATACGATTAATTCCTAGATTCAGTGTTGTAAGTGTCTGTTTAAATACATGCAAAAACTATATGAAACAATTTAATAGAGAATTGGGCTCACCGTATTATTTCGTAATGCATCAGCAAAATATTGTGCACCTTCATCTTGCATATAATTGTGTCCGAGATCGAGTGTGGTGAGTGTCTGTGTGAAAGAAACCAAAATACGATTTTAACAAAAATAAAGAGAGAATCAGGGTGTACCGTGTTATTTCGGAACGCGCCAGCCAAAGATGCTATTCCCGGTTTTCCAATCTCAGCATTGTCTAGAAACAATGTGGTGAGTGTCTGTGTCAATAAATACAGAAGACGGGATTAGATTGTTTAATAGTGAGTGAAACTCACGTTATTATTTCGCAATACACAAGCCAGATGGTGTGCTCCGTCATCATGAATACCACTGCTTCCTAACGTCAGTGTGGTGAGTGTCTATGTAAATAAACGCAGAGAATTATGTAAGACCGACACCTTGATAATAAGACCTACCGTGTTATCGAGCAATGCAAAGGCCAGATATTTTGCTCCTTCCTCGTTGATTCCAGCACAGATCAGATCAAGAGTGATGATTGTCTATGTGGAACAGTTCAAACGACGGCATGAGAAAGCGAATCTGAGAATATGACTCATCTTGTTAATTCGTAATATATCAGCAAAATGTTTTGTTCCGTCGACCCCGATGTAATGTCCACTGATAATAACTTTGGTTAATGTCTGTGTAAAGTAAAGCACGCTGTGATATAAAATAGATTAGAAATTTAGGATCCTTACAGTGTTGTGTTTTAATGGATTTGTTTAGTGTTGTACTTCTTCATAATATATTTGGGGCGTACTGGCACGGATTGCGAGGAGTGTCTGTGTGAAAAAATTTAGATAAGCATCCATGAGAGATTAAGATAAGATTGGACGTACCAGATCACTTCGCACTGCGTTTAACCTATGTTTTAGTTGTTCGTACCCGCCGACTTCCTTCCACAAAAACAAAGTGGTAAGTTTCTAGATAAAAGAATATAGGTAGTTTTCGATGTAGTACTGGTAAATGAATAAAAGTGTGAACTCTAAAATACAACATTCTTTCCAATGTCTTGTAGGAAATATAGAAATTTCAGTACAGAAGTATTATGATCCGAGAATTGCTCGTGAGCGACTGTGATGTACCGATGATAGACTGAACGTTGCAGGTATAGTTCCCTTCCCGAGGCGTTGTTATGAACTACCTCAAGTCCTATTTCGCCAAAGTCACTTTTGACAGTCAATTGAATCATTTGAATAATACTCGGAAATTTAACAGAAGACGTTGACCACAATAACCTACTCATCCTTATATATTATTTTATGTTGCAATCTATAGAGTCGGAATTACTATAGTTATACAATGCGGTTTCTTCTGTAAATGTCTCGATTGTCCGAAATCCGAGAAGTATAAAATTCATTCAAATCAACAAGATGCATTCAATTGAATATCACACAATGCATCTGCACGATTATTTTCTTTGCATAATGATAAAATCTTATCAACGAATTATTACTATTATGAAATCAACTATAAATTTAATTCGCCCTTGAAATGAAACGATATCTCAACTGTTGAAAATGCTACTTTAACTTACCTGATATCGAGTATAAGTGTCCATGATCATATTCAATCGTGTACACACTTGCCGAAGTGAACAAATAATTGTAAAATCACTCAGTTTATCGAAAATCATATAAACAAGCTCAACGGGTAATGTTAAAAGAAATGCAGAATCTTGATGAGTCATTATTTTTGTTTGGTTGCCAACATCATATTCTGTTGAATTGAATGTCTCTTGAAATTTTCTTTTATTCATATCCATATAATTTGTGGTTTATTGACGAATGTCTTTGTAGATTAAAATACACTAGAAGCACTTTGATAAACCCTGAAAGAAAAGTCGAGACTAATGAAATGTAATAGACTCGAATGCCTTACTCGTTACGTATTCGTTCAATTCTTCCTAGAATTAGAAAGAATTTATTTATTATTATTATCTTTTTCTTCGAGAATCTATCAACGAAAAACAAATATTAAGGTTTTTCAATTAACATTTTCTCCTAAACAAATATATTTAAAAATTGAATTATATAAAACGCACTTCAAATTTAATCAAATAGACTTCGCTGTTTATGATAAATTGAAACATTTTTTCACTCGAAAAAGTATCTTAGGCTATCAGTACAGAAAAATGTTCACTTCAAAGAATACGATGATAAAGGTATTTTTACTAATTCCATCAATTTTAATTTAACCTTATTGAATAGATCGACAAAAAGTAATTGTTCAAATATTGAATTTTTGTACTTCGAATGTTAACATTAGAAATAAATGTAAAGAGTAGTTGGTCTGTCTTCAGTTTCGAATAAATCTTTTCTATCAGCCTTATTTGATTTGAGAAAACTATTAACTAGAGTTTAACAAGAAAATAATCCTATCCAATAGATCATGAGAAAATAGATTAAACCAAGAATATCGACTATCATGAAAGTAGATGTTCAGTTACTTATTGATCTCAGCTTTTGTAATCTGTTCTCCAATATATCTAATTGTTCGATCATGGCCGAATTTATTTTCAATTCTATGTTTTTTTACGTATAATATTACTTCATTCTGTTTGTATTCATTCCAGAGATACTATCTTCTTGTATAAATGCAGTACTTTCGAATTAGAGAAGAAATAGATTTTTGACAGTTTTCATATACAGTATTTCCTATCTTATTCTTAAATTTGAATTGATGAGGATTTCAATGAGAAAGAAACTTTATCAGCGTTTAATAACTTTTGTCGTAGAAATCATATTTTGAATTCAAAATAAAATGATTGACGTGTCTTATTTACTCACTAGTTTTGAGTTGGCGATCACAAGAGACTATATATCTTTAAGAAATATGCCATAGAGTAGATCAACCGGTATATTTATAGATAACTTTATGTTTATAATTTAAATGAGAACAATTTGTAACAATGTTACAAAGGATAAAACAAATGGTTGAATGGCTATTCATTCTTTATCTCATACAGACAGCGCAAGAAAGAAGGGTGTGGGTGTGGGTGTGATTATAATACGCCGTGACACCGACAGCGTAATAAACACAAGAAATTTCAATGTCGATGAAACAAATGAAATAAAATCACTAATTAAATAGAACCAAGGTTTGAACTGATTTCATACGGTCAAGCAAGAATCAAATGATCAAAGGAAATAAAAGTAATAATACGATAGCACATGTTGAAATGAATAGGTGTTTATATTGTTTTGATAATAGTGGTCTATGAGATTGATTTCTCTTAGAATTCGAAGCGATCCGAGGATGTGTGTACATAGAAGCTTCTTATATCTATATACATGCACATCCCAAATCTTCTATAAGCAGAAATATAAGTTTTTTCTTTTTAGTACGCTATAGTTGCATGAATAAGTTCGATAAATTTGATGGTCACAATAGCAACCCATGTTGCGAAAACCGGATCAGTTTTAGCGGTAAAACGGTGTGTAGATGTGTCTTCTCTTCATTTACACTTACTCCCTATTTTCACGATGTTCAACTAGATGACTTGATCATTTATCGAACCAGGGTTTCGATAATCAAATCAATCATTGCCTCATCGGTCGCATCTTAAAATATTTAAGATACACTTTAAATGTCGTTGACTTATAAAATTTAACTAATATTAAATAAATATCATCGGAAACCCTTTTCTTGAGGGTGGATGTGAATGTGAATTTAAATAATATCAACACCCACACCCACACCCTCTCAATCGAAAACGACTTCAAAACCTGACGTGCGTAATCGTTCATTGTTAATAATCGAAGACAGAAAACTTGTGATGGGTTTAAGTTTTGCAGCACACATCTGAATTGGAACTGTCTTAGATCATTATCGATTTGTATTGAAGTTCAGCGAGTGTTAATCAGATAGGTGAAACGCGAGTTGAAATTAGAAAAATTTTGTTAAATGAAAGATAATCAAAACAAAAATAGATTAACTCGTTTGGAAAATGAAGAACATGTGATTGTACAGTCATCTAAAACGTGAGAAAATTTTACGTAGTAACAAAATAAATTACTGTGACAACTGTGGAAGAATTAACAAAAATTTTATTTTCTCATCAGTGGATAAAAACAGCTGTATTGAATATACAAGAGAAAGTAAAAAAATAGAACCAGTGCTCTTAAAAAACCTTTCTTGCCAAACATTCCACTACAGTACAAAAATAAAATGTAGCGNAGAATCCGGAAAAAATCCGGAAAGGTTTTCAAGGATCAATTTTAGTCACGTAAAGGACATCTTTCTCAGTTAAATTATAAATAACTTTGTATATTTTCG
Source organism: Rotaria magnacalcarata (assembly GCA_900239745.1). Lineage (NCBI taxonomy): Eukaryota > Metazoa > Rotifera > Eurotatoria > Philodinida > Philodinidae > Rotaria > Rotaria magnacalcarata. Next base: position 16,165 of record OENM01001084.1, on the reverse strand, counting down.
CAAAATAAAACATACTGTAATTACACAAAAATAAAAATAAACAGCTAAATGTTGCCAATTTATAGAAAATAACTTAGAAATTACACAATTTGAAGTTAATTAGCATGTTGTTTTTTGGCACAATATTTTTCATTAGAATGAATAGGTTTCAGCAGTTCCGGTTTTGATAAAAAAAATTATAAATTTCTGTACATGATAAAGATGAGTTAAAACGAATTTTAAATTCAGCTGCAACAAGTTTCATTGACATACGATTTCGGTTATCATCGTATAGATGCTTCATGGCTGAAAAAACACTTTCAACAAATGCATTGCTACATGGAATAGAGATAAGCTCACCAATAGAAGAAAATATTAAATCTCTACTGAATTATTCACAATTTAGAATGCTAAAACAAATGAAATAAAACTGAAATAAGAAATCGCTAAAATCCGGAAAAAATCCGGAAGCCGGAAAGTATCCGGAAAAACTTCAAAAATCCGGAATTTTTCCGGATTTTCCGGAACATCTGGCATCTCTGCTCCATAAACTCGTGTCGAAGTTAACTGAAAAGAATTGCATTTTTCGCCTATATTGAAAGATCTAACGGATTAGTGAATAGCCGCGCTTGTTTTCTGGAAGTGACATCAAGATCAATTTGGAAAAATAATGTGAAACAAAATTCAAGCCTTGCTTTTCGGAGAAATTACCAGAGATTCCATGCAATATGACTTCGTCTCACCAATAAAATTTTCAATTAGCAAGCTTATTTATGAAGTTTTTGTTGATTACTTACAATAAATGTGATATATGTTAGGCTAATGAGCCATTAATTGGCATTGTTCTAGAAATTGAAAAATAGTTTGTATTTATTTATTTTTCATAGTAAAGTTTTAACAAATAACAACAAAATCTATGTTGTGTTTGGCAAGAATGTGTAGTTATTTCTTCATAGTTAACACTATTGACAATACCAGATAAGAAAAACAAAATGTTGCAAATGTAGAAAGTCGATAAGGAAAGAATTGATTCTAAAATTGAATAAAAAAGTTCTTCTCAAAAGTGTCTCTATATTTCGAAAAAACTCAATTTCAGTATTTGCAAAAACTTCCACTAGCGCATTGTAATTAATCGACATCTACACGCCGGAAATTGTTATAGTAACTTCCTGATCATATAAATGGCAATCACAAAAAAATGTAGAAACTTCGGATTTCATCCGAGAGTTATGTGTACTGCAAAAAGTACATGAGGCATATGAGTCATTCTAGAATGTCTGAACACCAAAATTATCATGAGAAACTAGGCACTTTGATTTCTGGATGCAGTTTTTGTGCATTTTGAGACCGTTTTCAGGCGATGTTTTGTTAGAAAGCTACGATTTAGTTCAAAACTAGTATCAGATTCGGAATCAGCGTTAAAAACTGAGTCGATTTGTATATGTTCTGGATAATTCGGAGAAAAACTTTCTTTTTTGAAAAATCCCTGTACCCCCCCCCCTCAGGGATGGTCTGATCAAAAATGACAATTTTTTCGATAACTCAGCCGTTACTTGACGGATCCTTTTCATCTTCGAACTCGACTGAGACATTGATGAGGCTGAACTGTGTAGAAACTTTCATCACGATCTGACTCTCCTTTCGAAAGTTATCGTGTAAACGGCCGGATGGACGGACGGACATACTGACCGATTCTAGAGTGTACTCACTTTTTGAATACACAAAAAGAACATCTAGCCTTTTAGATATTTAGTAATTATAAAAATTTCTATGAAAATAGTTTCTATAATTTGATGATTGAATAAGAGAAATTTAAAAACTGTTTGCGTACTTCATTTAATATCAGATTGATATTAACGAATAATCTATAGCCAAATTCAACAATAATAACGAACCATATTAACGGCATGATACTGATGATAATAAATTCAATGATAGTTTTAGTTTGCCACTTTTTGTTTGAATTTTTTCCTGAAAGTTTTGAATTCATTATTAGATATTATAATTGATATACTTTTTTCCACTTACCTTCAACATAAAAGATATCTGCACAAACACGACAAATATATGCAGTTACAAGCGCAAGTGTATGCGCGTTGAGTACGACTTATATGAACATAATGCAGGAACCAATGATAACAATTACGAAGCAAAGCATGTATTGAGATGCATAAAGAAAAGTCTCAATTTTGAGAAATTATGCTCGTGATTTTTACTATACTCCGTACTGACATCATTGGAGATAGTACACAGATGTAAAATACACATTCTTATCAGTTCAAAAAGAACGATATTAGTAATAATAAAGACGGAAATTGTTCTCAAAAGATCAATGATGTCATCCCATTTCGGTTTTGAATACAAGCTTCGAATGAAGGACTACTTCTAAAGTGCAAACAGCAACATTATAGTAGCTATAAATAAGCTAAAGTTTATTTCGCTGAATTCTTCAGTTTCATGTTGATCTATATGAGATGTTTTCTTATGTCTTTCTTCTGTTCTTGTGAGATTGGTCATCTTTGGAATGCTTGTTTGTGTCGTGCTCTAAGTAATGTGATGCAAAATGGATGATATCTGAACTTATATCTAAATATAAGGAAATAAAAATGTGACAAAACTGGACGACTGTTAGACATATTGATCAATCATATCTCTCGACCAGGGTTGCCACCTCTTCCGCTTTTTCACTTTTTTTCCGCTGTTCCGCTTTTTTCCGCGTTTTCGTATAAAATGTGTTGCATATCAATCACACGTACAGAATAATATTTGATATTATTGAATCACTTCCTATTGTTTACAAATACCGTGAGTCATCATTCTTTTATGTTTGAAACTTTGATGGAATAAAAAGAAATCCAATAAATATGAAAAAACGCCTAATATTCTCAGAAGCATTACAAATCTCCAACAATATAAGCTTCCGCTTTTTAGACTTCATCAGGTGGCCACCCTGCTCTCGACGAAAGACTTGAAAGCAAACACATGTATTTGTATTGACGTCAGTCGTACAGACTAGTCCAATTGTCTTTTTAATTACCATTATTTTACTTTCTCTCGCCCTTTATGACGATAGTGAGGTCGAACATTACTATCCACTCGTTAAACACGTTTAAAAAATATTTTGTTTTGGGTCGATGAAACAGATCTTTCTATGGCAACACATCGTTTAAAGCAAAACCGTACAAAGATTATTTAGTTTTTTTTACGGTATTCTTGAGAAATATTGAATGAAATATGTTTGATCATTATCATTGATACAAATAATAATCGAATGCACTATATTATTTTCTAATATCCTTTAATGCTTCTTTAGATATGTGTTTATTTGATAGAAATATGATCGATTTGTTGGTTGTGAGTTGTTCTTCACAGATACAGAAATCCACACCCTCAACAACTTCAATGATTGCACCGGTGATTGTAGTCGATGGGCAACCACTTCGGGGTGCATCTTCGAAAACACGTGCAGGATCCTTGAATTCAGCCACTTACTTTGCGATGGTACAGTAAGATGCAACAGAGTCCATATAAAAATTATCAAGCTCTTTATGGATTTCGGGTGCATTTAGTCGTGTTCGATTAAAAATCTTCCTGACTGCTCGTTACCTAATATTCGGCAAAATTTAAATATGAGTAGCCATGATTGTGAAAAACGTTTTTTTCCTACGAAGGAAGTGTGCGCTGTGCCATGTCACACTTACTCTTCCATCAATGAAGTTCGATAAAAAGAAAGCGTCAGCTTAATTTTTTAGATAGTGATGCGACCACAATGGTCACTTTATCGCTTTTTCACAGTAAAATAAATGCATAATTAAATAAATGAGATTACATAAAATAATATGTACAAGAGATTTATTATGTCTAAACGAAGAATAGAGTAATGTTCCAGATCGATTGAGAATGTACCAACGGAATCATTGTGGAGTGAGATACGTAGTGTTCTAGATTAGACAGAAAGCATTCGATGGTATTTAGGAATAATTTCAGGTGCTACCGAACACGTGTCACTAAATACTTTCAGTGGCTTTGTTAGAATACGTTTTGTCATTCGTGATTTGATCGCTAGTTGTCTTTCGTCTTTTGTTGACAACTGATCGAATGCTTCAAGCCATTGACGATCCTCTTCAATTAGTTGCTGTCGATAAAGTAGAACGGCATCATATAACTGTTGCATTTCTTCTGTAGATGTATCAATCAAAGCTAATATTCGATAGGTGTTTAAAGTATTTTTTAAATATTGAAAATTGGTTCCATTGATTCCGTAAGATCGACCTATGATCTCTGCTTGTTGCTCGATCGATAATGTTACTGGTATGTATAATTGACTAAAACAATTGACAACACAAGTTAGTGCCCATTCAACAGTACTCTCATCGGACATTAGCACAGGAAGAAAATCATATGTATAAATATCCATTTTGGCACCATCAGTATCGATTGGACTTTCACGATGGACGAATGCTTCAATAAATGGAGCCAATTGATCAATGCCAGATATTAGTAAATAACCTTTAACGAAACTATTCTCACATGGTTTCAAGCCCATTGTCAAGCCCGTACAATCTTTTGTACCTCGATAAATGGCGTCTTGGCATAAAAATCTTTTACTATAACCAGTCAACAAACAATCAGGAATGATTTTTTCGACATGTTCAAAAGGATTCCATATTAATGATGCATAGGCAAAAACAGCGATAGTTCTTTTTAATTTTACGTATTCAATTATATTAGCTCGTTTCGTCGGATCACTATTCAATCCATTCAATTGTTTCAAGGCATTATCCAAGGCATTCATTTGTTCCATCATATTTTAACTTGAATAGCTTGTGCACAAGAAATGATGTGCCTTTTATCGGCTGTTCTTCGCTGAAAACAAGTAGGAATTTCTTCATGACATCATGTTACCTAGTTGGATAAATACTTTCTTCTATATGGATGATGTAATATACTTATTTCCATCAACAGGTAAGGGAGAAAATGTAACGCAAATAATTTCCTTTTTCTATTCGTTATAGACTGTTTTTTTCTCCGAAATCATAATATTTACATTAGTATATGGCAATCAAATGAAGTCAGATGAATACGAAGGGAAAAAAATAAGATTGAAACAGTCGATGTGAAAAATAAAATTGGTGATAACCAATGACTCACACAGTAAACTTCCCATGTTACGAAAACCGGGGGTAAACCACCGTAAATCGCCTATTTTAAATTTACTAATAATCTTTGAATCGACCTAATTTGTTTACCTTAAAAAACGCAATCAAAAAAAAATCGTACATAAAAAAATGTTTTTATTTTAAAACATAAATATAAAAAAGAATCTAACATTTTCAAAATTTATTCTAAAGAGGAAATTAATATTAAAATATTAATAAAAAAAAGTAAATACGTAAAATTATTTGTTAAAACAATTAATTTTAAACTGAACTTCTTACTCTTTTGTTCATCATTATGTCGAACCACGCGATCAAACAAAACAAGTGAAAGTTCGATGAGTACACGTATAAATTAATTTTCTTCATTGTTTGAAAATCTTTGCAAAAAGAAATTATGAATATCATGAATGATTCGACTATGTAAAACTACATTTTTTTACGCGGAAATGTATTATTCAAGTCTTCGCCATCTATTCGAATTCATTGAAGAGATCAATTGATATGTAAAATCCATTAACGAATACATGCACTACCTCCGATTTCATATTTTCGGCATATTTTCGGAGACATTTAGACTAGAATAATCACAAAAGGATTTGGACCCATGACTTCTGTGTCTCGAGGCGTTGGATTTTTAAGTTCCTGGATAACACAGCGATATTGATCGTGTATCATATCACAATCAAAACTGTGTGCAAATGTCGGTGTCAGTCCTATTTTGTCCCACAGCAATAACGAAACATGATAAAATCTTAACCAGGGATGGCGTAGTGGTTCTACGCATCTGGCTTAGTCAGATAGCAGAAGGTTCGATTCCTTCCCCTGGCACGATGTTTTGGCTTCAAAAGATATTCGATAATGGAAGAATAGTAAAGAAAGAAAAAACAATTCAATACACGTGCCCTCGGGTATGTACTGAACAAAGGGTACCCGAAAAAGTACCCTGTTACTAGTATGTCTTAGGAACTTTATGGTACTGAAGTACTTAAAAGTACTTTTAGGTACCTTTTAGGTACTCAGGTAGGTACCCTGCTGGAAAACAACTAGTAAATGAGTACTTGAAGGTACTGATCAAGTACTCAACTGTTTTTTCATTTTTTTTCTCTCAAAACAATTTATTAAAATTTTTTCGATATTATTTAATTTAATTTTTCCAATACTGAAAACTCTAGCAGGTCAA
>OENM01001083.1:13468-45378 GCA_900239745.1 Rotaria magnacalcarata | reverse complement strand
TTAACATTCCAGCTTAATTTCATACAAAAAACATACATTATATTATTTACATTTCTCTAAAATATTAACTGACAATGTTTCATGTCAATATAATTTTTTCGACATTTTTCCTTTCGACATTATGACGGCCAACCGTAAAATCTAAGAACTATTCATTGTCTAATAATCAGAATACTTTTTTATGGTTTATAATGATTATTGTTCATTAATGGGTTCATATTTGAAAAAGACGGCACTTCATTATCATTGTTTATGCTACTCGTAGAACAAAATAAATGTTTTATATTCAATCACCATTAAACAAATATTTTTATTAGATTTGTATCAATTGAACTGTTTACTTTTTTTTCTAGTAAAAAGAATAGTTTAGTGTCATTGAATTCTTGTTAACCCCTTATTCAAACGCTAGAAGATTTTTTCAAAGAAAACTTCGATTTTCTACTAGGTTGAGGAAAGAGTTCGTGTGCCATGTTAAAATACCCTTCTCACCCTTAAGGGGGTGCCCCCCCCCTAAAAAAGTCGATTTTTTCGAAAAGATTAAAGTTTGAGTTTCTATCATGGGTAGATGCCTCAAAGTCTCCTCTTTCAGAATATATATAGGGTTTTTAAAAAAGGTTCGATTTTAAGGGATTTATCGAAAAAATACTAAACCGTACTGCTTTGTTTTTCGAGAAAAGACAAGTCATTTTTTGACCGAACTATTTTCTGAAAAAATAGTTACATGGTTAAAATCAGTATAAAATTCTGAACAAAATAGTGTCATTTTTTTTGGAAAAAAAAATATTTTAATTTTTTTGTAAAAGCATTGTGCCTTGGTTACCCTCCCAAAAACGAAAATTTGTTTTTCCTTTTTTTCCCGGAGTTTGATCTAGACATAGCTTATTCAGTACGCTGATCACGAATATGAGGTTTATTTTCCATAAAAATGTTGTCCGAATAAAAAAAGTGGCAGTTCTCGACCAGACGACGAACGTTTTTTACCTTGCTTCACAGATCACTGTTTTGTGATTAAAGAAATCAGTTTAGGAAAGAAGAAATACAATGAATATGTGCAGAAATGATAGCTCTATCGATTCCATTCAATTGAAAGGGTTAAAAGCAATGCTAGTTATGTTTATTAGGTTAAAAACTCTCATTTTTCATAGGTATAGGCGCGCCAGTTGAAAGAATAGAGCTAATAATAAAGATCATTTATAGATGGAGCGAGTTGATATCATTCATAACATCACCGAAAAGGTTCCGTGTAAAAATATAACAAATAGATCTTTTCTCCTCATTTTTCAAGTTTAAACAATAAAAAATGATTCTTAAACTTATTTATCGTTTTTCTCAAAACAAGATTTTTTGTCAGAAAAACTCTAACTAGTTTCAAGCGATTTAAGATATTAAGGTCATTTATTTTTTATTTTGAAGCTTGAAGTGTAAGTAAAATCGTGTCCGATCAGATTTTTTATATTTGATTCCTGATCCGAGAAAAGTCGGATTCTATACCGACAGGTGACCATTTTTAGCCAAATTTTGACCCCTATCCGAGTAAAATGCTTGTAAAACACGAACTAAAGCAAATTTTAAAATTCTGTTCGGACAAAAGTTGCGTATTGGTGCTGGGTTTAATTTAAAACAAGCGCGACTTTTATAGCTCTCCTATTGGTAGATCCTTAGGGATTCTCCTAGTGGCCATAATTCGTATGTAAATCAGCCATATTTTCGGTTCAGTTCAATATATCGAGCTGAAATTTTTATCACGACTGTTTCAAGTAAAGACTAGTCATTCCTGAAAATTTCAGCTCAAACGCACCTTTTTAAGGGACAACTCAGATCTGAGGGGGGGGGGCCCTTAATATGTGAATACGGCGCACGAACTTTTTCCTCAACCTTATACATTAATTTTTTACGAAATAACAAAACATCAATACTCGTTACTACTCGAAGATCATAGTATTGATAAAAATGACCTGTTAAGATAATAGTTTCCTCGTTATTGATATTTACTGAAAATTCTTCTTAGGTCGATACAACTAAATTGATTAAGTTTCTCGTTTTCAAAGATAAAGTCTACGTGCGATCATGCTAGATACATTCATATGAATAGAGACAGATTCTATTGCTTCCAATGAAGATTATTAGAGTGATCATCAAAATGACATTTTACTTTCGTAGTAAATTAGTTAATGAATACAAATCACATTGTCTTTCTCCATTATCAAAACTTGACTAACAGTCAAACTAAGTAATTCAGATTCTACATGCTACTATATATCGTTTCTCGTAGAATGAATTTCGAAACAAAAAATAGTAAAGACATTTTGCAGTTGACTGATTTATGCACTGCAATAAGTTAGCTCATAACAATATTTAACACTCATCCATATTAGATTCTACAAAAAGAAAATGAAAGTATGAAAATTGCAGTTGTTATTTTTACAATTTATTAATAGAAACGAAAAATTTCCAGCATAACAAAACAAGATATAAACAAATCCATTCGTTTCACAAAATTTTAATCCATAGTTTTCGTGAGTATTTGAATTTCATGTATGCTTTGAAAAACAAAACTTCTAAGAACAAATAATAAATGTAGATATTTGAATTTATTTACATAATTTTTAGCTAAGAGATAAAAATTAACATACCGAAAATTCATTTTTCTATTGCAGAGAGCAATATTTCTGTACGATGGTATCATTTCCAAAAAATGAAGCGACTGCGATGTCTCGTTGGTGAATATGAAATAATTTTTCCTTTCGTTGGCTCTTGTTGCTATCAGACGCTGGTCGAATATCAAATGGCACCGTTCTAATAGTACTACTACTATTACCATAATCATAATAGATCGACTGTACCAAGATTAGGACGATTGAAAATTAAATTCACTTTTATTAAATTCTAAAAATCCAACAATAAGTTCTTACCTTGTGGACGTTGGCGAATTCTTAAGTAATATGTATATTCTATCATCTATGTTTTCAAAGTACTATGAGAAAAAGAAATCTATTGTCACCGATTATTTGAAATGTGAATTACCGGAAAACAATATATTCAATCAAGGATTCATATGCTGATTGGAAAAACTTGACTTTTTTCTAAGTTATCAATAAAACGATGAATATACCACGCTGGTGATATTGAGTATCATCACTTAGATAAGATAAATATGATTGTGATATGCAATTACCTTTACATAGCGAAAGATATTCGATAGTACGAATGAAAGAAAAAATCGTTTTTTTCATATTCAACAACGAGGATATAAAAAATATATTCGGCTCGATACGCACGTGTTCATCTAATGATGCTTAAGTAATAACGACAGAAACCTTTCATGTGTCACTTTCGTATCGCATCAAACCAAGAACAACAAAGAACATTCATACAAAACTATGACACTCATCATTTTGGTTTTATTGTACTACGTCTAACAATCGTAGATTTGACTGATCGATATTAATAAATTTCTTATCCTTCGTTAAAGTTAAACATAGAGAGTTAATAATTCGATAAAAACTGATACAGAACAAGCAACGTAATCAGATCGTTTTCTCTACTTTCTTGAAGACAATAGAATGAAAATAAAAATAAATTAGTATCAAATAACTCAAATGGTTCGAGATAGAATTTGCTTCGATTTTGACTTTTTGAAAAAATTACAAAACATAATTCTTGAATCAAAAAAGTACATCTAAAACAGTTTGATATTATTATGTCTATCAGTTTATATCGTCTTTCCATCATATATTGACCTTGTATTTTATGCTATCAACATTATAATTATTATCGTTTATTACGACACATACCTAAAACGATGCACCAAGTATGCTGTGGATGCAGAGAAAATTTCAAAATGGACAGATAGTTTGCTTTTATAAATGCATTATAACTGTCAATCATCGCCGTTTCAATCGATCTGAACTGAATATTTATTAACCCTTAAAAGCCGGAAGGCCTTATCGTTAGAAATTGGATAAACGAACCATTAAAATAGAAAATTTCACTTTTTTTTTCAAAATTTATCCACTCTCTACTTCAAAATAAGGTCTGACGGTGGGGTCCTCTGAGTATTTTGTCGGCATTATTAGTGAAGAAAAAACAGTGATCTTATGATCACAATGATAGTTTTGATTTATAAATATAGTCGCTACAGAATGCGTTACGAGAGCAAAATCAAGACTATCATGAAGGGTTCAGGGCTAAGACGAGCTGGATCCCTCCAGTGAAAACGGGACAAAATATGGGAATTATTAAAATTTTTCGACGACGGGCTGAAGAACTAAGTTTTCCTTGATGCTCCCGTGTAACAATGTTTAGTATGATAAGAAATCGACGAAAACTAGTCGATATGGTAATTAAAGGTTGTTAAAATTTTTAGTCCGCCATGACTGAATGTCCTTTCTAAGGGACATGGTCTTTATGACATCGCAGTTCATCAACAGATCAATCGAAACATCGTTGGATGATTTCATACGATAGAGTAACGATGTGTCGCGAAGATGCAACTTGAAAAATAGATTTTCTTCCAGTATTCATCAATAAAATAACGTTTCAGAATAAAAAATTGATATTTAAAAAGTTATCAGTTTTAAAAGGCCCATTATTTTCCCACTGACAATTACTCAGCTTTGTCTTTACTGTTTTTTTATGATCCACCAGATCGTTTGAGTCGAAAAAAATAAAAATATTGCGCATGCACTAATATTGCGTGTTCTATTCAAATTTTCTTGTTATCCCTCGGAAGGGACATACGGCTTTTAAGGGTTAATTGCAAAAAAGATATCCTACACACACGAATTGGATATTATCAGTGTTCTAAGTGTTTGTTTCGATTATTCTTATAACTCGTAGAGAATCTTACCATTTTAATAATAGAATCACAAACCATATTTTAGATCTATACATTTTTATTGACGATCATCTCGATCATATATTTATTATCTAATGTCTTTAATAGATGATTTTTTTCTATGAAAATATGTATGATCTTCGACTGCTGTTTTGTCTAATGTTTTATTAGAAAATATAGAAGTTAGATTTGATTTGACGTACGCAACTGATGATCTATACGATTGACTCAGAGCAATTCTATCGAAAATTGTTAGTTTCTTTCTTTTGTGAGCAAAAAATAAAATTGAAATCAATCGGTCGATTGTATTAAAACTTATTCCGATATATTCGTTCATTGCTTTTTTTTTACTGTTATTTTCAGAGGATACATTAGACACAGTAATATTTTGCTTGGAGTTTATTTGATTAATGTGTTTTACATTTAAAAAACATGAGATCATCATGAATTGATAATTCCATATAGATATTATGGATATGCATATACATGTATATATACTAACACACAAGGGAATGAGCCGTTTGTGGAATTATGAATAGTAATATTGATATAGAAAAGAATGATTTGGTTACAGTATGTCTAATTATTGAGATAAACACGCCTAGAGATTTTACTGTTTGTCATTCACACGATCGACATTATTAGTCGGCTGTGAGTAATGCTCGCATATCTTGCATGACTTGATGAATATGTTGGCCGAATCGTTTTGAATCCTAATATAATACCGATTAAGAACATGAAAACTTTTATCAAACGGTATCTTACTGTTACTGATGAAGATTTATTCGATGATATATGAAAAAAGATTAAATCTTCAGATGCAATAATGTAACTGACACCATAACCATCAGCAGCTACCTTCAAATAATATTCGCGTTTTTAAATAATATTTCTTAGTCAATTGTTAGAAAAAGAGATTTCTTAAAATTTTGAAAACTCACGGGTCCAAAACCGCCACCAATCGATGCCAAATTTCGATTGTCAACAATTCCATATTTTTTAGCGAGATCCGGATTTTTTTTTATTAAATATTTTAAACGTTGATCATCATAATTTGCTGGAGTCTTAAATAATTAACAAAAAGAAAACAGATAATTTACTATTTGAGAAATTTTTATTTCGTTTTGTTTAAATTACTTGACTGGTAGATAATTTCCAGGGTTCATGAAGAACTTGTTGTAAAAATGGTGAATCAATTTCGAGATATTTTGATAATACATATAAACAGAATAAATGACGATCAATTCCTTTGCCAGTCATTGCATCACGATATTGTTGTTGATGATAATCACAAGCAAGACGAAGTAATTTAACACGTTCGCTTTTCTATTAACAAAAATCAATTTATTTTTAGAAAAAATATTGTAATTCTTTTCTTCTCTTTTTATCTACCGAGACTGTTGGATCATCCATTGCTTTAACCCATTCGGTTGATTCAATTGAACATGAACGAACAGTTTCAGTTCGACCATCACGAAATAATCGTGTCATTGATGCTTCGTAGGTTAAATGAAATCGACCCGAATCCTATGAATAATCGTAGAAAGAAAAAGAAAAATTAAATCGATTTAATTACTCGATAATGAGCCAATTGAAGTGCCATTTGAATATAAGCATCAGGTGATAAGTTACATTTTTTCATGAAATTCTTTCCATAAGCATCATGAACATAAACATGAAGATCGACATCATTGTATAATTTTGTTGCTTGAGCAAGACTTGTTTCAATCATATCATTACACTAAGCATATTAGTTAATATGAAATATAATAAAAGTAAAAAACTAGCTCAGTACTTACACCCTCTGGTATCGACCATTTGAGTTTAATTGGCTTGAGTGCAGTAAAACGTGGTGTACCGCGTGTATTACCAGCTTCATCGTAACTGAAAATTTAGTTCATGAAGAAAAACACAACCATAAATAGTAAATTAAAACATACCTAAAGTTCATAATATCTTCTGAAATAGTATACTCATATAATTGACCGGAAATTGGCGCATCAGCCTTAAAATTTTCATTTATTTTTTAAAGAAATTTTAGTTTTTATTTTTTGTTGTCTTTTCTTACCCAACTATGTTCTACGTTAAGACCAACCTAAGAAAAGAACAAACTAGAAAAGCAAAATTTCTCATTTTCCATTTACATACCACTCCATTCTTGCTAATAACGAAGGAAAATGATTTATCAAACCAACGATTATATGCTTTTCCATGAAGTATAGCATTTGCATAAGTATCATATTTATCGTCAGCTTTCTAAATAAAATAAAGTAATAATTAGCAAAATATTGATGAAATTCATTAGTTAGTTGGCACAAGTACAACGATTAGGAAACAAACAGTAAAAGCAGGGTTAGGCAACATCAATGTAGAGATTTATAACCTCATTATTTATGGATGTATGATCGTCTAACTAGAATTGATTCAATAGAAAAATGGAGAATCTATTTTTCTTAATTGCCTTTCTTTTTGTAAACTAAACATAAAAGAATAGGACTTACCACTCCAATATCAAATTCATCATCATCCAAAATAACTACAAATGCTGCCTTTTCAATAGCTTCTAATGATACACGATTAACACCACTCAGAAAATATTTTCCACGAGCTTCAGCCCATAATGTACGTTCACCAGCTGTCAATGCTGCTAAATGCTCTTCGCCATAATCCGGTGGTGTTGTATCTCGAACGATTTCATCTAATTGACTAAATAAAGAAAAATTTGAAAGAATAGTATCAACTCTATATAGAAAATCATACAGTTGAAGTTCACATGGTTGAAGTAAATTATTTTGATAATACATAAAAACTTTAAACCAACGACCTTTATGATAAACAGCAACATGATGACTATCCGAATAATGAATAATTTTATCTAAGACAGAAACAATCAATAAATCATGAAGTAAAAGATACTCTACACACCTGCTTCTTTTCCAGCTATGCGCACTGTATTGAATTGACGCTCGTATTGACTCGAACACAATGGAATTAGTTTTTGTACCATTAGCTAATAAACAATATGAAAATTAATCGATATCAACGTACAGTAACTATTAAAAATCTTCATACTGATTTAATAGAGATTACTTTCCGAATTGTTAATTTGCATAAAGAATCAAAATACTAGTAGTTTTATTAGACAATATACATCTCAACAGGGATTTATGCAAAAACGAAACTTTTCGCTTTTCAGTGTCGAGAACTAAAAAATTAAAAGTACTTTTTGTACGACATAAAATGAAACATCACTGAACTTTTCAATAATGAGTTTACATTAAAATTAAGAAACTATTTCACTATTTCCTAGGGGAACAATAAATTACATTAAATTTTTTGCTCTCTAATCACTCTATCTAAATTACTATTTATATTCTTTATGTCGATTACAATCAGTGTGATCAATTTTTTTAATGTAGTATGTACATCTTTTTTGCAGAGCTTACTGGTTTAGTTTCTTGATGATCGAGTTCGCTACGATATTGAAATGCAGCACAAACAACATTGGCTGCACGTGCTGTTTGAATTGTTGTTGGATGAATATAGGCAGCATCCTTTATGTAAAGAAAACAAAAACACAAAAAAAATTGTTTCAATTATTAATCATTCTATACATACAAGACCATAAAAATTACTGTTCACCATTATGGGTGATCGACCACGTAAATAAACAAATTTCTCCCACCAATCCGATACCTATAATAGGAAAAACTTAATTTTATTTAGCTAGCATTGAAGTTGCTTATTTACATAATTTGTTGATATTAGCCATTTTAACCATAGATATCTTTGCAATTTTTTTCCTATTGTTCGTCGAAAATCTTCAGCTAATACTTCCATACGACGATATTCAGTATCATCACAAAGTGGGCGAATAGTTCGTAAATATCTTCGTAATGTATCATCTAAACTTGGCAATGGTAATGTTGGTAATACACTTTGATAAGAATATAACGATGGATTTCGTCCAATGAATAATTTAACTAAACCACCCCATACTTTTGGACCTATTCCTGACATTTTACCATGTTCTTGATACATCCAACCATGATAAGAAAACAATTTTTTTAATATATATTGTCGAATCTGGATTAAAACTACATATGTACCACTTCCGAAAACCAGGCAGGCTAAAGTACGTGAATTATCTGGTGCACAATATCGACTGAATATATTTGAATTCAGCCAATCAATTAAACCATTGGAAGGATCGCGATCTTTGGTATTCAAAACATAAATCATACCACACCAAGCAATGCCACGGAGTGGATGACCCGGATATATTGAATTATATAAAGAATTCATTGTGCGACGGCAACGAAGTTTCCAAGAGTGTAAACCAGCATAGACCAAAGCTTTGAATACATCATAACTAACATTGACACTCACACCTTTAGAAATAAAAACAATATATATGTACATACGTATATGCGTAGGAACATATACATCTAGTATAAATTGTGTGGGTTCCAATTCATTACCTTCAGCGCCTACTGTAAATTGAAATGCAACAGCTTCATGTGCTTCAGCCATGAGAAATATTTTCTGTATCACTATCAATATATATATATATATATATATATATATATATTTAATGAAAAAATTATCGAATGTTAATTGCAGATATACCGTCTAATGTTGATTATATACTCTGACCTAGTTACGCTCTTTTTTAGTGAAAAAGAACGTATAGAAGTGTGGGTTGTGCTTGAGGTTTATGTCAGTAGTAATATGAAGGACAGGAAAGATTGGTAAAAGAAAGGAATCAGCGAGTGACAGAACGACAAATGCAGTTGCCGAAAAAAAAAAGAAAGCTTGACCAGTGTTTAATAAGGTAAAAAATGGCGTTTTTTTTAATCTAAAACAGACAATAAGTTTTTTTTTTCTTCAGATATTTCATTATAAACCTGTTGCATTCAATTCTATCGGACAAACAGACCAACACTCAACGAATATAAAGCTCATTGTTTTATTTCTCGAAATGATCAACTAGTGATTGTTCATTATTTCAGTATATTAACTGTTTTTGAATTCTTGTTTTGTTAAGAAGGTCGTTATATTAGACATGATTTTATTTTCTTCTTTTATTTTATTTTAATTTATGTTAAATAAATAAATTATAAGATCAAATCAAATTGATTTAAATTTAAAACAAATTAAAATTAAATAAAAGAAGAGAATTAAATCATGTCTAATTAACTGTTTTTCTTTTTCTTTTTAAATTAAAAAATAACCCATCTGAAGACCTTGTCTATAGACTGTGTCACGAGGAAAAAATCGATAATAACGCTAGAGAAGGTCGACAGAACGAAGTGAGTGAAGAAAGTTGTGCAAAAAAAAATTGTATATGTATATATTTTTTCTAAAGGCGAAAAGTGATTGAAAAAATTTATTGGTTTCTTATTCTTCTTTTAATTGTCGTAGATTAAGATGTTTTGGAATATTGTGGGGCAGGATTGTAGTAAGAGTTTTGAGGTGGATAACCACCATACAGCTGTTGTGAAGCCAATGGTGGTGGAACTGGCATTCCTGTTGATTGAACATACGATGGATTGATGGTTGCTGGTGACGAGCTTGATGGCGGTGGTGCTTGTTGCTGAGCATATGCGTTTGATGAATTCATATTTGGGTTCATGCCAGGAATAAAGGATTTCTGTTGCATTGAAGATTGTGGATTGTAAAAACCACTTTGTGGTGGTGGTGCCACAGGTTGGAATTGTTGTTGACCTATAAATGCTGATGTTTGTATTGTATTTGAACCTGGTAGTGGTGGAGCTGAACTAGTATTGAAAGCTGATGATGTATTCACATTTGGTAAGGTTGGAGAAGGAAATGATGTTGGAAATCGAGGAATAGCTGCATTTGGTAAGGGTGGCATAGGAGGGAATGGTGACTGTGGGCCACCGAATGTAGATGTTTTATTTTGTTGATCATTATATCCTGTAGGAACAACACTTTGTGTTTGTTGAAATGATGTAGGCGGGGGTGGTGGTTTATTAGAATCCGGTGTTTGTAAAGGTTGATATTGTTGTTGTGTATTAACTATTAAAGAGATGAAAAATGAAGTTTACAATGGAATTTCTTTTTAAATCTAACTAACCGGTTGGTACAGGTTGTGTAGCTTGAAATGATTTCTGTTCACTACTAGTCATTTTATTTGAATTAGATGATCTCGATCGAATGCTATCAGGAGTGTTTGATCGTTGAGTTTGTAAGCGTTTGCATGGATCAAATTCACGTGTTGAACTTGGAACAAACACAGGTGTAGATGCTTTTGTTGTTGCTTCTTCTTCTTGTTTATTTCTTGCTTCTTGGTTTGTTGATAGCTGAAGTCGATCAAGTATTGTTTGTACAGAATTTCGAATTTGTTGTAATTCAGTACGAAATGTTTTAGCATCGATTAAACTTCCTTCTTTATTAACATTGTCTGTCGAATTATTTGGAAATTGTTCGCTACCATTAACCAATACAAATACACGGAGGACTTTATGAAAATTTAATGCTACAGTTAAATCACTGTCATTTAATAAGGTTATTTTATCACCATCATCATCTAAATATTTTATGGTTAACTCATCTGAATTCGAAATTTTTCCGGCAAATATACGTTCCATCATAAGAACAAGTTCTAAAAACAAGCAACAATTATTCATTTGTATGGTATGTTGTTAAAATTAGTTTTTTTATTTACCATTTAATGTTAAATCCTCATTGTGTATCATCATCTTACGAATATCATCACCTAATTGAGCTTTTATAATTAATTGACCGCATAGTTTATCACTATTTGGCGTAGTGGAAAATGCTGATATTTGAACACTTGTTAAGTCGTTCATTGTAAAATAAATATAACTCACGTGTGTATTTGGATATGATAGTGAAAGAGAAAAATATAATAGATAGCTCACGCCGCAACAGATGAATGAGTAACAATAGTTTTTTTTTTGAAAAGACTGATAGGGGCAGTGGCACTGGTAGCCACGTTGATAATGAACTGAATGTAGATAGGCTTACAGCAAGCCAATCAATTATTATCGATGATTAGACCTCTGATTGCAAAAATTGGAATAAATTTAATTGTAGCATTGCATATATTAACATCTTAACATCTTAAAATAAGTTTATTTTAGTGTTGAATTCATTTTTAATACCTGTAGATGTCTCACGATCTCGGAGTTCGCAACTAATATTATTTATCGCGTATGTCTATACGTATACGGATCGTTTTATAAGGAAAATTGAGAAGATGTCCAATATTAGATTTTTTGTCTGTATGATAAAATAATATCAATTTATTTTCATAATTTTATTCACTAAAAAAACACTTGATCAATTATACTATTATGTTATACATTCTTCTGCTGTTTCAATCAAATACATAGTTAATTAAATTAAGAAAAAAAAGAGCGAGTGAGTCACCGATATAAAATTAAACGAAAAAGAAATGAAAAAGAAGATAAGAGCTAACATCTCACGAAACTCGAATAGTATCAAGAACGTATGGTGAGTCAATAGATGTAAATAAATTCGTATAACTACTATCATTGTTGATCAATGATTGTTGTACATGATCAAGAATCGTTGAATCTGTTACATGTGAAAGTATTTCTTGAAAATTTTTAATCGATATTGAATTTGAATTCTTTTTTAATAGTGTTTTTCCTATATTTAATATATTTTGATCATCCACTGACATTAACTGTTTAAATTCATCCCAATAAATAACAGCAGTAGAACTTTTATTACATATAAACTGTTCTACTAAACAATTTGGCCATAATGAATGTTCATTATATGCATCAGCTACTATAAATGCATGCCAACAACGTTCAATAGTAGGCAATATATCACGTATTTGTTTGGAATTCAAATTCAATAAGGTTATTCCTTGCTGTTTTTGTAAAAATTCAAGTTGTAATGATATAAGACGTGCTTGTTTTAGACATTGTTCGCTTTGACGACAACAATCAGCTAAATAAAATGTATCGGCTGCATCTGAATAATATTGTAATAGACTTTGCAATGTTATAGACATTTCAGCCGATGAATACGGTTGATTAGATGGAAGTGTCTTTAACAGTTTTTCGCCAGCATCACGATACATCATCGCTAATTCATGATGCATATGTAAATTCATTGATATCGACGTAAATGTATGCTCATCATTCGGATGATGCCGTTTTATATAATCAAATAATGCTGTATTTAAACGTTCATCATTCATATTACTTATTGTTGATAGTAATAAATCAAATTGATCTGCTTGAAATAACATATCAAATATATATATCATTTCAGAATATTGTTGTAAACCTAATAATAAACGAATCAGTAATGGATAGCCATTTAATTCATTCAGATAAAATGTCAAATGACGAGCATAATCCAGTACCAAACATATTCCTTCCATATGACATGAATTAATAAAACATGTATGAGCATAGATTAATAAGTCAATGCAAAGACGAAGCTGTGGTGATGAAGCATCTGTCAATAAAAACCATAAATAAATTTAAGTAATTATCCATTTTCAGTTTGATATATAATGACTCAACAAGACGTGACTATTCAAAATGGTTTCAAACTCTCTTATACTATATAGCTGTTCCATAATCGATGGAACAAAAGAATTTTAGTCAGTTTGTTATTTCATTTTTAATTACTTTCCGAAGAAAGAATATGTAGAAGAGTTAATTTGAAAAACTTCCTGCGAACTTGAAGTGACTTTCAGAATAAAAAAAAATATTTTTGGCATATCTATAACTGTATGTCAATGATTGGGAAAGTTAAGTTCTTAGGCTAAAAGATAAAATATTCGACAACAGAAAAATTTACGACGATTTATAATTATTGAAAAAAGCCTCGTTTAATATGTTTCTGCTGCCAATATAGATTCTTCTGCATTGTAAGAACCACCACGCACAATATTTTCAGATTGATAACTACATTATATCTATACAGTTGAAAACGATCTTAGTTTGACGTTTCACGTGATCGAATCACATGGCTGCATCTCTCGGCATATATGATCGTTTATGACTGTGCTTTTTTTTTAAATCTGACATAACCTTCTAAGTACATTAGAAGGTCGCTAGTGGTCACGTTAAACTTTGCAATTTATTTTGAAAGTGGTTCCTTAAAAATGCAAGTCAGTTTTACGTTATCCTCATGAAATGATGTTGATGATAATCCTAAAACAGAACCGATTTGCTTACGTTCACTTCATCTACATTTCAATGGTGTCGTCTGAATTCAAATTTTGACTAGACAACATATCATTTCAATCCATAGTCACTCGTGACAGTGCTCTTGTAACACGCATTTGCGTTTGCTTGTACAGATTCTCTAATTCATTGACGAGAAACAATCTCATTAGAAGAAACCTATTCAACTTCTATTTGATCGGAAAAAGTGACACAATCTTATCTAATTATGTCAAACAATAGCAGTAATATATCGGTGAGCATTAGCATAAAACAAAATCTTTTAATTGCCTATCATCCACTGGCTCTTACTATTTTTGGTATTTTCTTTAATTCTTTTAACTTTTACTATTTTTTGCCGATCAAATTTTCGCGATACACAAAAACGACCAACAGCTCATTATATACGTGTAATAGCGATCTTTGATATTCTCATGTTATATGGATGGGACATTGATCATTATTTATTTGGAGCTTTTGGATTTACTCTTCAATATAACTCAATACCAATGTGCAAGATTTGCGCATTTTGGAATTATTTTACTGTTCAAGTTTCAGCATGACTATGTGTCTTTATTTGTCTCGATCGATGTTTATCATTAAGTCGTCTTCAGAAGTCATGGTTTAGTCAATCAAAACATGTTCTGATTATTATTGTTGGCATCATTACAGTTTTCTTCATGATTAATTTTGATTTCTTTTTATTTGCCTACTATTATGAAGAAGATGGCACAATTAATGATCAGTCTACTCTCTATCAGATATATTCATTATGAGATAATATTCATTTAGGTCTTTACAACTGTGCACCATTTATTTTCATGGTTATATTCAATAGTGGTGTGATTTATCATTTACTTCTTCTTCGACACTACAGTACAATTCATAATTCAACATCATTCTATATCAATAACATTAGTTATCACTGCATTTCTGTTCTTAATAATGACCATACCAGCAACAATTTGTTTTGAGGATTCACTTGTGAAGTTGAAGGCTATTTTATTTGGCATTTTTTTGATTGTATACTTTATACATATCATGTACTATCGTTCTCGCTATATATGATTACATTTACGGAATTTCGACATGACGTTATTAGCTTTGATAGCACGCGTTAAATGGAGAAATGCTTAACCGTCAACCAAAGTAACGAGTCTATTGGCTGGTTTACCACAAAAAGGATGAATATTATAAAAACAATTTGATGAATGTATGTAGGATAAACGGAAAATGTTATAATGTCATCGATTTCAAATGATCTTCTAATTCTTTTTGAATGCTCTAATGACAAAAATATGTTCTGATTAGCTACTTAAGGTTTCTTTTCTCTGTATTCCATAACTTATCGCTTTACTTTTATTCTTCTAATATTCTCTATTGTTGTCAATAAATATTATCGATCTGACACAGTTCATATGTCATTGAAAATTCTACATGCTGAAAAAATGTATTCAAATAAGTACTTTAACAGTCAAGAAACATTATATAGGAAGAAAATATAAATAATCATGATTCATAAGTCTTCACAGTTTCATTAATACTTCTCAGAAAATATACAAGTCCTATGTAACAAACTAAAAAAAATGTCTTGTAAACAGATTGTAAACGAAAACAGAAATAATAAGACATTTCTGTCTCTTAGTTCAACTTTCAAAGAGAACTAATAGTTTTTTTCTTGTACTCTTTTAAACATACGAACTACAGAGAACACCAGTGTTAATAAATTTAAAAAAATCTGTGAATCATAGTTTACGACTAGTTTATCGTGATACACAATCAGTTTAATTCTGATTTACGTCGTTCCGTAGAAAACCCTTATCTGTTTCTAATAGGTTTTCTTAAAGAAAGTATCTTAACTAACCTTGAAAATCTAAAGCTAGCACTTGATCTTCATATATTTTTGACCGTTCCACAAGTTGCTTGCCAATAGCATCATAATTTTTTTCATATAAAATTGAAATAAATTGTTTATAGGATTCAATATTATTTGGATCAAACGGCCAACAATGATAGTCATCACTTGACTCATTTCTTTCATAACGTTTCAATGTTTTCTCTGTTTCATCAACAATTAAATCAACAAGTTGTTGATTTGACAGTCGCAATTGTTTAGAAAAGTTTTCTGCTAATTTTATTTTCGTTGGAAATGACGATGATGCATAAGAAATAATACGCATTAAAATATTCCATTCATCATTATGTGTATTTGATTTTAGCACATGACATGAATCAATACGAAAAAGACGACCTATTCTTAGTAATATATTGATTATTGATATTAAACGATCATCAGTGTATGTTCGTGATAGAAGACGATCGATTAGTTTTGGTTTTTGATCATCAACTGTATTTGATTTCTCATCATTGGGCGATGCTATTGTCATTGTTCGAAAAAAATTGGTTGATCGTTTTCTATTTAATTGATCTTGATCACGAACATCAGGAAGTTGATCAATACGTGTACGAATATCCGATGGTGACATGATGTTTAAATAAAGTCGATGTGCATAAGAAAAAATAGTTAAATTATATGTTGTCATACGAAATTTGCTTGCTAATTGTAATGCAAGTTCAGGTGATGAACGTTGTAGAAATGCATTTTCAGTTATTGTTACACATAGTCGAATATCTTTATCAGATAAATGATGTAAATTTGTTCCACCAGAACTTGTTACAGATCCTGATGATCGACGACTTACTGTTGGACCCGACGATGGCAAATGTGACGATGACGATGCACGACTTGATGGACGACGTGTTGATTGTGTATTTGAATTTTTGTCTGTAAAAAGTTATAATTAAATATTTTATTTGTTAAAATGATTTCAGGGTTTGAATAGTTCAATGAAGTATAAGAAAAATCTACCAGTATAATTCCATTTAAGATTAAATTTAGAACTTGGATATACGAATGATATAAACTACAAAGATTGAAAAGTCTGTAGCAGATAGTACTGTTCTATCCAAAAATAGTCGATCTTCTGAAATAATGAATTTGCTAATTATTCGTAGTCTAACTACGTAGTAGTATTTGTATCAATTATATTGATAGCAGATATCTATATCTAATTAAATATGTTGAAAAACTCTTTTGAATTTCTATTTAAAAGTAGAAAAATGAACCATACAAAATAAACTTCTCTTATTAAACAAGAGTTTTACATAGGAATATATAGATCAAAGAAAAATGATTTATTTATTAATTTATTAGGTGAAGTGAAACTGCATAGAATTATGTTTTTTAATATGAGGAAAATATGCTCTATACGCTATCTTCAAGTTTAAAAAAGTAAACAATCTTGAAATCGGTCGATGGTAATTAATAGTAAAGATGCGTTGTAATCAACACGATTTTCTATATTATCAATATTGTTGAAATATGATGTTTAAGTCTCCTAGTACATAGACTGTAGTAGTTATTGATCATGTAAGATGAGAGATCACATGTCAATAAAGCCTTATTTCAATATTTGAATTAGTTTCGTATTGAATTGAAAACAGACGACATCATGTTTTCTTATATAAATATGAATCATACCTGCGGATACAACAGTCTCTGTTGTTGATATAACTTTAGTTGTTGCAAAAACATTTTTTAACATAGCTGCTTCAAATTCATTTTCAGCAACAATTTCTCGTGGTTTCTCGTCTTCAATCAATTCTTCTTCGACTTCAGTCTCTTCAAACACACGTAAATAATCATCAAAATCATTTGGTATTAATTTTTCTGTGGCTATTTGATCTAATAAAGAATTTGAAAATAAACTAACCATATAATCAAGTATTGTATTAACAATGGGTTTATTTTGATATTCATGTATAAAACTAATTAATGCTGTCCATAATCTATCAATAATAGGTCGTTTTTGTGGAAGATTTATTGATGAATAATCATATGGTTCAGGTAGATGTTGTGCTTGATTAGCAAAGATAAATAGTAATACGCGAACTAATTGTGACGATGCTGAACGTATTGATGAAAGAAAATCTCCATAAAGCAATGGTTTTTTCAAGCGTTTCAATACATCTTGATGTCCTTGACATATAGTTTCAAATGCTTCATGTAATTCTTTATCGTCTGTATCAGGATCATGTTTATATTCATCGAATGAACACTTGAAACGTTCAAATAATGGTATGTCAATTTCAATATCAACACAAATAATTATTTCATCAACTAAATCGAAACGATCATGTTTTATTAATTGTTCAATTAATGTCATTACAGCAAGATAACAGCGATCTGTATACATAAGAAGTGACCAATCGAATGGAATAGGCGATGGTTGTTCTTCGAGTAGAGAAAATAATGGTTCAAAACGATGATAAAATTCATTTTGTTCACCAAGTAAATGAAATATTGCACGTATATCTGTATGTGATGATACTTGTCGAAATACACATAATAATAATTGTGTTGTTAATTGTGTAAACCATGTGGCCGATTGACCAAGACCAATATTTACTTGTGTTGAGGATAAAAATTTCGGTTTAGTTGGTTCATTCAATTCGACACACGCATGACAAAAACGAACTAATGATTCCAATAGACTATCAGGTGCAAATATATGCGTAGCAAGAATAAGTACACTCCAATGACCTAGTCCAGCTATGTGACATAATAGACGATTAGCTGAATTTGTTGTTGTCGGAAATAGATGAGGATATTTTGGATTTAATGATTGAAGAAATAGAACAAAGGCATCGATTGATGAGACTCGCGGTAGTGTACTGTAAAGAACAGCTAGTAAGGGACGAGAACATTGTTGAGCACCTATAAATTGAAAGATATACAACAATTTACGAATTGTTTTATAAAGATAAAGAAATTTAACAGAATTAAAAAGATTAAATTTTAATAATAATGTAATGCAAAAACAAAATTTTCATCAAGGACCATAATGAAGAAAATCTGCAATAAAATAAAATAATAATGAATCGATGAATATATAGAACTATTTCATATTTTGAAATCATCGAATATGCAAAAGTTTTATTTGACTTCAATTAGTTACTAGTCAACTATTTTTCATCGGTCTTATTCTTTAAATTTATCGAAAACTTCCATAAATATTGTTATCTCAGCAGGAGGATGTGACTAAATTCCATAGAAATCTGGTTCCTATTATACATCTGAACAAACTTCGATTTAAAGATGTGTTATTCAGTCACGTACTGTACTAATGTGAGTGTATTATCTGTAAAATAAAGATTTATAGAATCAAACAAGTTTTTAAATGATCTCGGCGATGAACAGCAATATAATACTGATTCTAACTGTTGGAATTTTTTGTAAAAATATTACTTATTTTTCTACTAAAACTTCACGGTTAGTTAGAGAAATTTTCATTAAAATACTCATTGAAATATCTTTGAATAGTTTCTCTACAATTTTATCACAACATTTTCTTTTTTGATTTTCTATTTCAGCATCATTACTATCAGTCATAGGTCTTGCACGTAGAGAATTCAATACTGAATACCAGGGTTGACTTGACTATCGAAATTTTCGAAGGTAGTTAGTGCAGTTTTTCCCATATAAGTAGTTAAATATTGAAGATTTTTCAAAACCCTGGCTACCTACAATCGAACCAGCCCTGTCGACTGCTGTCAAATTTAGTATTCAATCTGCATACCCTGTTGAAATCTTAATTTCAATTGTTCTGATGTCAATGATTGATCAGTTAATAAAGCAAAAAGATCCTGTTTCAACAATGGTGTAGGATCATGTTTAACTAATCGTTTAAAACAACACTTTAAATGTTCAAATAACATATATTGTTGTGTATTCTGTTGTGTTTGTGATAAACATGATATAATATCATCAACGCTATAGTGAAACAATTGTGAAATAAATAGCATTTCAAACCAACACGAACGATTCGTATAATATGTTAATAATGTTGGTATATGTTGTAATGAATATGTTTGTGAAAAAAGATTAAATAAAATTAATTGCTTTATCGAATTTAATGAATTAAGATTTGTGCCTGATGATAATAATTTTAATGATATTGATGTATGATCTTCTGAGACTGTTGTTTTTAATATTCTCATTAATGATACATACAAACGTATGAAAAATGTATCTTCATTACATATATCAAATAAGATAATTGATGATAAATAATTCTTTAATTTTGCTTTACATGATGTTATCAAAAAGTCTTTTAAACGAGTAAAACGTCGATCGATTGAGGTTGATGAATTTTGTTGATTTTGTTCTTGATCGTCAATAGATGATGCCAGAAAATGTGCAAATGATGTCAACGGACGATTTTGTCCGAATAGATAACGATAATCAATTGAATGTTGCTGTTGATCATTTGTATTGGCAACGGTTAATGACGAAAAACAATTGTGTAATATAGTTACATCTTCATTTGAACGAAATTTATTTGTTTCTTGCGATGTAAAACATCGAGATACATCGAGTTGACTAAAACGATCAAGTAAATGATAAATACTTATGTCAAATGAATTTATTTTTGAACATTTTGATAATAAACGTAATGCAGGATATTTTCTAATTAGTTTACTATCCATATCGTCTTGACGATTTTCGATACTCTGACGAACAATATTAACTAATGGATCAATTGGAAGTGTATTATCGAACGAATTGTGTAATACATAATCACATGGTTTTGAGCGTAACCATTGACACCACTTTTCGTCATTATCAATATTTTCATTTTCATCATTGAGTGAAAAATAAATATAAGCTGGATAAATCCGATAGAGTTTACTTTGATTTAATATTAATGAATCATTTGTTTCATCTTGAATGATATTTTCCCAAAAAATTGTGTCAGATGAATTCGGAGGGATCCATTGAACTAACCGTACAAATGGCCATTGAAGAGATGGATTTAAATGTGGCCATGTTATCTCAAAATTATGCATCTTTTCAATTGAACTTAATTGTTTTAGTAAACTTAATGATTGTCGCGAAGATGCATATACGTAAGCTAATTGAATTTGTTTTTGTAGTTCATCATCTAAATTGAACAAAGTATTTGTTTATTTCATGTATAAAAAATGAAAGTTTTTTCATTAGCATTGTCAAGATTTTTGATTTAATTAGAAAACTATTAATTTTCAGATATTTCTCTATCGCGAGTGTTCGTTACGAAACATAGATATTCAACATGCATTGATTTCAAATGATTCTCATATGAAAATCGGGTCATGTTTTAACGACTTTTTTTTTCTTCTTATTTGTATTAACTAAAACTAAAATTTAGCTTATCGGATTGATATCTTCGGTTAGCTGCAGCTCTTTGTTTTTGAAAATTTCTTCAGTGAGCATTCGAATTTAATCATGTATTAGATTGCTAATTTCGTGGTCGAAGTCATCAACAGAGAAGAAATTCATAGCGAAAACAAGAGTTTTAAAATGTGCTTCTTCAGACGTTAGAGAAAATATTTTTCGATAGGGTCTTTTGTTATTATATCATAACTTTAATTTAACAATTCATCGTCAACTGAGTGAATGCTATATGCATTTAGTCATACCTTTCGATAGAAACAATGGTTCTTCGCCCGTTAAATGTCGACCTTCAGTAATTAATAACCATCTTTTTTCTTCTTGATTATCATTATCCATAATTGTATGTATCCATTCAAAAGCCACTTGTTTATAAGCAATTCGTTTTGGCGATGCGATTGCTTGAGATGGTTGCTTTATATTTGGTACAATATCTCGACAATTAAATGTTGTAACCAATGGAACTGCTGTAAGTATTTTATTCCAATATTCAATTGATTGTTTTCTACTATCGAGTAAATCTAAGATGCTTTCACTTGTATAAAATTGTTTTAAATGATTTAATAAATCTAATATATTTATTTCTTGGCAAGTCAAATAAAATTCTATACCGAACTCATTTAAATATTGTGCACAATAGATTCTTAAATGATGATAGACAGTTGTAGACATAATTCGATGTATAATATCTAATGGTGCTAAACCAAGACTAAATAAAATTTTTATAGATGTTTTATTATCTCGATCAGCTAAATTCTGCACACATGTATGTAAACCAACACGAAATAAATCACCAAGTAATATACTGGTCTCATTGGATAATACTAATTGCGGTGAATTATAAAATAAACAATGAAGAATTAAATCATCGCGTTTTAAACCTGGCTGTGAACGTTTCCATTGATTTAATTCATTTTGTGTTAATGATTGTTGTTGTTGAAGACTTCTTAATATTTGATTCAATTGTTTTATTCCTGCAGATTGTAACGAAGTATAAGTATTTATAAAATGTTCGTGTAAATAAAATGATAATTGACGTGCCGAAAGAAAAAAATCTACCGGTTGATTATGACGTGCTACATAAAGTAAATGATCATTTAAACGATGAAATAACCAACGATATAATGTTGATAATTGTGTTTGTTCAATAGAATCAATTAATGATGTTAAACCTTGTTTTGTTAATGGACGTTTAGAAGCTAGAGCAGCTTCGAATTGTGACTTGACAAAATCCATGTTGATATATTTAAATAATCAACCAGAGATATGAAATAAATGATGATAATAATATACGATGAAGAGTAGAGAGATCTGACTGATTCATTTTCTTCTTCAAGAGTAGACCAATTGCAATTTAGATGTAGATAGAAGTCGCGCAAAATCATTTGTACAGTAATACTCACAGGGAAGAAATCAAAGTATAATATACTGCAGTTTAGCAATTACAACATGAATATTTATCAAAAATGTTTTATGGTTTATTGATACAGCTGAATTTGTTTCCGATTTATTACACCCTTGCATTTTTGTCTTGATAACAATATCATTTTTTTTTCAAGACTTTTAATTGAACATTTCTCAAATGTCAATTAGAATATATGATAAGATCTTATTCGAGTCATATCGACTTACAAAATTAGTTATTCAATTAATGAATCTTTAAATAGCTACTTGATTAATTCTTCATCGACTCGTTATGATAAAGCAAAGCATCTGTAGAATAGAACGAAATGTACTGAGTTTTTCTTTCGCAATTACTCTAACTTTGTTCTAGAAAATGACTAAATTTAATAGCATGACTGTTTATTTAATAGAGAATCCTAATCTTCTCAAATGAAGTGTATTTCAATAGCAAATATACATATATATATATATATAATTCAGACTAGGAAATACGCGGTACACTGTGTGCTCAATTATAATTCAAAATCTATAGATAAGAATTTTATCTTTGCACTTTTTTCGATAAATTGCTTATCAGAATTAAATTTTAAATTCCTTTCAAAACTAAACCTTTAACGAAGGGCAATACTTTGTTCAAGGTTTTTTATACATTTTATCTTTAGGGAAACTTAATCAAGCATTGATTCAATCTTCTATAAATCTACCTGAGCACAAAATTCTTGAAAAGCATTAACATAATTCCGAGTTACATTCCTTATTTAAAAACCAATCCTTCTTTAATTGAGTAAAATGTGTCTTTTTTTATTCGTATGTTCTTTTTTATATGAAGCAAGATAGAAACAAGAATAAATCCACGAATGATAATTCATCAAAAAAACCAAAAAACAAATTATGTACATAGAAATACTTGTCGACAAGTATAAGTTTAAATAAATGAATAATTAACTTAACAAAAGAAATGAAAGATAAGCATATGCATGTTGTTCAATAATTGTTTCTTATTATTGAGATAGGACAAAAAAAATAAAAATAGTGATATCTGACTTAATTCCGTATGCTGCGATCTTCGACAAATATTTACTGTTCATTATAACGAAAGAAAGAGTTTACAGTTTTTTTGTTAAACTTGTGCAATGTCAATAACACTTGTTGGTCGAGATTCATCAATAAACGGAATATCGTCAAGATTATCATAGTAGAATGGTTTTGTTGTTGCTTTAGCTGAATTTGAAATAGTTTGTTGAATAGATGATCTTTGTTTGCCGTTACTTCCTGTCTATAGAAATAAACGAAACTTTTTCTTCCTATTCAATTATTTAAATCTTCTCTTACTGTATTATTTGTTGCTTTAGTTGATTTAGTACCCGATGGTATGCTTGACTGTTCCGATAGCAGGGTTTCTTTATTTTCTTGACGCTTCGTTTTAGGTCGCCTAAAAAAATAAAAATAAAAGAATGTTGCTATGACGATATAAGTGATTGGTTTTTTTTTTCTTCATATCATAATGATAGAACAATTACATCAGGAACCTATCAATGTTATTGAACAACAACAATCATATTTTGAAAGAAAACAATTCTATGATTTAATNTGTAAATCAGATCAATTTGACGAATGCTATCGAGATTATTTAGAACAAAATTTAAGCATCGGTTTCGGACAATTATATGATGCTAATTATGAAAAATCTGAATTTTCGAAGCCTTCACTCGTTATTCTATCGCCAACATTAGACATTGATGAATCAGAAATAGCGAATTTAACTGAAAAATTAATGTCCCTCTTAGAAAATATGAAACAGTACCGAAAACGATATGCAATCGTTCATGTTGATGATAATTCATATATTATTGGTGGTTATATATTTGATCCAATTAATAAATTACGTAAATCACCTAAAAATGATTATAAATATAATTCAACAAAGGATATTCTTCAACCGATTGTTTCATTACCAAATGTGGCTGTAAGTTTCGGAGTTGCTGTAGGTAAGTAGTTTGACATTGAAAAAATACTTTTTTCATTAAAAATTCTATTCGCTAGATGAGAAATATATTGTCTTGATTGGTGGTCATAGTCACTTGTAAATATAATAAACACCTTAATGTTTACTATGTAATTTAATTTTCTCCAGAAATGAACCATTATCTCAATGTTATATAATGGAGATAAAAAAAGTACCTGAAACATGGCTATCATTACCTAATCTTCCATTACCTACAGTAAAGTAGTTGTCATTTTTTTCTTAGTCGTTAAAACTTCGAAAAATTAATTTTAGTCTGCTCCAGGAGTGGGAATGATCGATGGTGAAATACATGTTATAGGTGGATTTGATATATTATCACGTGAAAGTATAACACATGGTGAATATTATCGTTTAAAATGGCCAATAGATACTCAATGGACTAAAGAATCATCTATTGAACCTGTACGAGCTCGATCCTTAATTGTTTTAATTCCAAATGAAATTGTCCCATTTGGAAGATTTATTTATGTAGCAGGTGGTTATGATGTTAATGTTAATGTTAAACGTCGTCCTGTAGTAATACCAACTGTTCATATGTGTTTGTATTTTAACTATTTATATTCATTTTTAAGTATTTTGTTTTACATGTAGATGATGAAGAGGAAAAAAATTGGAAATTAATAACCAGTATACCTAATCTACTATTAATACATGGCCTTTCATTCTATGATGATAAATTACATGTATCCCGTTCAATATTAAATATAGACAATCAGTACAATAGTGAAATCATCCGTTCATATAATTTTAAAACAAATCAATGGATTGAATCCTCACAATAATTTATGAAATAAAATTTATACATACCATATAGGAAAAATCCGTATGCATACAGATACACATATAATAAGACAGATAAGAACAGTTATTATAGCCGCAGCAATAAATAAAATTCGCATTGTTTCGTAACTAATACCCAAAGTAGTTGACATTGAATTCGTGCTGGTACCATTGATTGAAATATTCGAATTCGAAGCGGATTGTTCTATGAGTAATTTACTAGATGATGATCCATCATCCGAGACAATATTTGATGAAAAGTCACTCATATTCGAATGAATATCGAAGTCAGTCAATAAAAAAAAAAGTCTATCGATAATACACCGTACATTTGTAACAGAAGAAGTTGAATATCTACAAAGAAAAAGGTAAAGACGAAAGTCAATATATACATAGAACAGAGGAAAGAATGATGATTGAATTACTAAAGTATAAAGAAGACCTTCAAATAACAAATGGATTCTTATTCATACAAAATAAGCCATACTGTCTAATATTCCAATAAAAATTTCTAAGGTTTTTGGTTGATTTATTGTTAAGAAATTTTTTTGTGATGATCATATTGTGTTAGTGTCGTGTAAATATTGAAAAAACTGTGCGTACCTAACCTGATAATAACTTTATTCCTTCCCTTCAACAGTTTCTTTCTGCGCCGTAAGAAAATGGCGATGTTAATGAGCGTAATCTTATCCTTGTTTTTTATTCGTAGAAGAAGTGACAAGAAAAAAAGCTGCTTCAGGTGTCAATGGAATTTATATGTAATATACAATTTATTTTTATCAGAGAACCATAAATAATAGAATGGCAAAAGAACAAGAAATTTTATGAGATAATAAAAAAGAATAAAATAAGACGAGAACTTGTCTCTTCTTTTTCGTCTATTATTTGACTGAAGCCTTGCTAGTTGATACAATTGACGATGATAGACAGATTCATAATATAAAACATAATCTGATTCAAGAAGCTTTGTTTCTCTTTCATTTTAATAATGAAATGTAGATGCTCATTGTTCAATGTATTGAAAACTAGTTGATGCGACGATTTTCGTTGAGTGATTTATGTATATCGATGAAAATAAACAATAAAAAGGAAAATCGTCATTTGTCGAACGATCGAACAATATACTCTATTATTATGTACTCACTCATAGGATTAAGGCAGGGAAAATTCGACTGCCGTTCGTGTATATAATCGATTGTATTAGTTCTCTATTGATGAATTTCTCATCATTCACATAGGAAAAAGCAAGGCGCATTGGTTGGGAGCAAAAAAATGTGCTACATTAAGAAAAAAAATAGACTATGGACGTTTTCTTTTTTTTTCGGTCTTGCCTCGATATTTCTCTCTCTCTCTCTCTCTCCTTCTGTATGAGTGACTATGAATAATCTAACGGTAACATATTGTTAAGAATCAAAGAACATTAAGAAAACTTCGATAGAATATAAGTAAACGACATTCACCAAGCGTATGTGACAAGTGTGTTTGNGTCACTCATAGGATTAAGGCAGGGAAAATTCGACTGCCGTTCGTGTATATAATCGAT
This sequence comes from Rotaria magnacalcarata, assembly GCA_900239745.1. NCBI lineage: Eukaryota > Metazoa > Rotifera > Eurotatoria > Philodinida > Philodinidae > Rotaria > Rotaria magnacalcarata. The sequence goes on along the minus strand of OENM01001083.1, from coordinate 18,312 downwards.
TGTATTAGTTCTCTATTGATGAATTTCTCATCATTCACATAGGAAAAAGCAAGGCGCATTGGTTGGGAGCAAAAAAATGTGCTACATTAAGAAAAAAAATAGACTATGGACGTTTTCTTTTTTTTCGGTCTTGCCTCGATATTTCTCTCTCTCTCTCTCTCCTTCTGTATGAGTGACTATGAATAATCTAACGGTAACATATTGTTAAGAATCAAAGAACATTAAGAAAACTTCGATAGAATATAAGTAAACGACATTCACCAAGCGTATGTGACAAGTGTGTTTGATGGCATCTTTTGCTATTCATTCAAGGTTACATTAAAAACATTTTTCATTGAAATAAAAAAAAAACGTTAGTGATTAATTTCGTCACTAACAAGGTGGTATAATTTATTTTGGTTATTATTCATCTACATGCGACCTTTCTTCCCAATCTTATTTGAATATATACGGCTTCGATTTAATCATTATGATAGTCATGAATGAACATTGACTTCATCTTAATAATATACAATTAGATATCAAAAAATAGTTTACTATCTGTTGACAGCATTCAAGCAAAGACAAAAGATATACAAATGTGAATATATGTGAGCGGAGACAGTTCAATATCAGTTATCAGATATAAAACAAAAAAAAATTGTATATATATATATATATATCCTACGTGCTTATTGTCCTTCCGTTATCCATGCACATTTGCAAAGGATAATTATAGTGAACCGAGTGACCGACATCAACAACAACACAACAAAGCGAAAAAAAATCGGAAGGAATTGTCATCATTTACATTCTTAACGCTCTTATTCCGGTTTCTAGTATAGTCATGATGACTATATATACACACATAAAGGCGACAAGCCATTTCTTTTTATTGGACCCTCTCCTGCTACATGATGTTAGACGAAATGTGTAGTCACATATTTATATAGACTTGAACGTCACGTTTATTATTGATTGTTTCACAAAAACAAACATAGTAGGATAACAGCTGAGGACACACTGAACAAATCGTTTTTTTCTTCTCCTTCTTCTTCTTCTTCTTCATAGTTCTTGATGTTTGTCATCGTCGTTATTCATATGTTATGTATCTACTTTTTGCTCCTACTAATGGAAGTCTAATGTTTAACTTATATCTAGATTTAGCTTTTGCTATTAATATTCATGGCTGATCTAGTTCTCGTTCGTTTCACACTCGCGGTCATGCATTTTTATTCTTATGCCATAGTTGCTTGATGTTGTTTTCAAATAATTATAAAAAAAAAGGAAAACGAGAAAAGAATGAGAAAACTTCAGTATTTCATTGATTTGCACATAGAAACATTGATAGACATATTTTTCTCTCGCTGTCTATTGTACTGTAACTGTGAACTGACTAGAATCGCATGAAAAAACAAGATACAAAGAGTTTCGACACATACGTCAGCAGCCACACATGCAAACACACGATACAGACTATTACTAAAGCGAATTATAATTAACTATCACAAACATCATGCAAGGAGCTTCTTCACATTTATAATAATAGTGTGTCAGCAGATAAACAGAGAACAACATATGAAGAACTTACAGTAAAAGTATGACACTAAAAGCATTTTTTAAATTATTTAAAACGAAGAGTTTGTTGCTTAATTGTAGTTGATTAACTAAGAGAAAGCGAACAAGCAAAGAGCATAATGATGAGAAAATCTGAAACAAACACAGCACGCCACTCATACTAATGATGATGAAAGAGGGACAAGCACACACTCGCATAGTCACACGCAAGCTCACTTGTCCGCAAATAATGGACGTGCATGCGCGCAGTACAATTCTCAAGAGAAAACGAGAGAATTTCTTCCGGCTCGTTAACCACACACGCACATGTATATATATATATCTGATTATTAATAATCTTCGAAACTTTTTTCAAATCGATTAATGCTTTTTTTTCTCGTCCTTATATTTAAAAAAGAACATGAAAAATCTGTTGTTCTATTTCTTACCATGCAATGCTTGAGTGATAAATAATCGTCTATTACTACACAAAAATTTTCTCATTAATATATTTTAATGTTGAATTAAGACATGCAGTATGTTAAAGAAGAGTAGAAAATGATTATAGACTTAACAAAAATATTGTTTATAAGAAAAGAAACTAATTAACTCCAGGATATTCGGAACATTTTCAATTGTTTTAAATTGCATAGACAAGAAACAAATAATGAATACAAATCGTTCGCAGCTGGCATTGACTGAAGTTATCAATAACTCTTGTAGATGAAACAGGCAGCTGTAGTTTTTTTTTTATTGTTGATATTATTGTAAATATTTGCCTTGCGAATAAATTGATAAAATAATTGACCTATGAATTTTCTACTCGTACGCTATTAAACTCTCGACATTTAAGAACTTGATCTTTTCTATTTGTTTTTTTTTCATTAGGAAAATTCGATTTTCTTATTTTGATCTTTTTACAGTCCCTGCCCCTACTATTCGAGATAAAAATATAAGATGAAACTAATTGTCTTTATCTTGTATCAAGTAACCACACAACTATATAGTATTTCTTTGATGAAATGAAAAAAAAAGAGTCTATTCATTTTTACCACCATACCTGAAAACTTAATCAAATATATTTTGTATCATATTTTACTTAAATGCAAAGAAACACACTACATAACAAAAAACAAAAAAAAATTATTTTGCGCAATTGACACACCGGATTGTTTGTTCTTTTGGTTTTTGTTTCTGTTCGAGTGTTTTACAATTCTGTATAACTATAATCTCGATTGATTCCTATTGCGCGAAAAAATAACGGGCATGTAAAAGATATATTGAACCCAATAGCAAAATAAGTTAAATAATAATACGGCATTTCGACTTTTGCTAAACGTTTTGATTCAGGATTTTTCCAATCAAGCCCATAGATAGAACATGTTACACGTAAAACAACGGTTTTTACTATTTGTCGTGTAGCATAAATAAATATCATACCAAGTATTGTGCGTACAATGCATAAACCTAAATTTGGCGCTATAATTGAATAAAGTGGTGGTGTTAATGGCTTCTCTAAAAGACCAATTTGATGCATTGCTGTTGTTGCTGAACATAAACCAAATGCACTACCTAATATGACTGTCGTATCTGAACGAGCTGTGGACCATAGTTTTAGGCTAGGATAGCATTTTATCAAGAGAATTCCAATAGAAAAATTAAGTATTGGAGCAAACGAATGAGTTAATTGAAAATTATCAATGCTATCCACATATGGAAACATTATAAAGATTAATATTAACGCATAGATTGTACCAGCAATAATATCCTATGTAAAAATGAGATTATTACCTATGTAATACTAGAAACAAGTTCTTCGAATAAATTTCACTACAAAAACTATTCTGGATATTCAGTTTCTAAAGGTAAATTACTATAGTTGAATCAAGTTTTCATTAGTTCAAGATTGTTCATTTCTGTCGTATGATCATCACATACATATTGTGATACTCATAGATGTTTATTGGGCACTCATAATTCGGAAATTATTTGTCGGTAGTTACTGCCGTATGCATCACAGATTCATACTTGATAGATGTGTTAACTCTTCAACGAATGCCGAGTCCGTGGATGTGTAAATTGATTCTTATAATTTGAGTATTTTCACAGAAGTAATAAACCACTACGTAACAATGTTCAACTAATATTTAAAAAAAACCACTTCAGGGAAAAAATAAATAACAAAGTACGTCTGAATAGTAAAGGATTTTTAAATGCAGAATGTTTCTTGAGATGGTACCATAATTACCCTGTAGACATATACAGTGACCGTCAAAATTATCCAACCATTTAAAAAAATATTTTTGCTTATTTTAGATTTTAACAAAAAGAAGCGACTGGAGGGTTGTAACTTTTACCATGTTGTAGACCACAGTGTCTTGTGCGTTTATATTTAGTTTCATATCAGAACTTCGTGTTGTTGATTTTTTTATTAAAACGAAAAAAACATATGTCATATATTTCACGCATCAAAATTATCCGACCACTTTTTGTTCTATCTTTGCGCTCATCTAAATATAAAGTTTTCCGTATGTTACACCATTCGAAAGAGAAAAATGTTTTCTACACGATGTACTAGGTTTTTTGCATTGGTATACAGAAAAAGTGTAAACAATCGTGTTTTGAGCAGCCAGCTACGACTTCATTTTATAAGTAAGAGGCGGTGAACAGACAATTTTTTCTACTAATGATCTGGCAAATCGAATGGATAATGCACTGTTAGGAAGAGCATTAAAAACTACATTAAATAGGACGTTTAAATGAATACGATATGACGCCTAATTGAGATGACAAGATCCAAAATATATACCAAATTGGTATAGCTGTTCATATATTGCCTCTTTATCCGGCTGAGAAATCATTTGGAATTGTGAAACAGCTATTAAATTGGTAGAGAATTGGTTTCTTTACATAGGCTAGTTCTAACAATGTGAAACAGATTGCATTTTCAAGGTCGAGAATGAATTTTTCAACAAATATGATAGAAATAAGAATTCACCCATAGCTTGAACAAGAATTTAAATACATATTAAATGAAATAGAAAGTTATTGAATCAGATTAAACCTGGAATTTAACTTGAAATTCAATGCTGTATCCATTGATACATCGTGTGTTAAAATTCCCCTCAGAGTTCATTCAATATAAACCTAGGTTATGATGAGGTGCTTCGGTGAAGTTTTATTTCTATCATATTTGTTGAAAAATTCATTCTCGACCTTGAAATGCAATCTGTTTCACATTGTTAGAACTAGCCTATGTAAAGAAACCAATTCTCTACCAATTTAATAGCTGTTTCACAATTCCAAAT
>OENM01001083.1:0-13101 GCA_900239745.1 Rotaria magnacalcarata | reverse complement strand
TCAAATATAAAATAAACAAAAATATTTTTTTAAATGGTTGGATAATTTTGACGGCCACTGTATATATATAACACTTATGTCAATTGTCTATTGCTAATAATAATGAGTAGTTTTTTTTTTATTAAACCATAGAAAATATAAAATGTCGCGAAAAAATCATAAATTAGTAGTACTCTAACAATATCTCCTTTAACTCAATTTTTTACTGAGCGAATTTTCGATTAATTGTTTATAAATATATTAAAACTAAGGTTTCATTATCAAAAGTTAATAGTGTGGAGATTTACAGTGTCCAACGTTTACATAATATATTTTTCTTAGCTTTATTTTGTAATTTTTCTTCTTTTTTTACTTGTCAGAAATGCACGACTTAAGCAAATTTAATCATCTAGTGACAAGGTCTGGAGAACTTGTTTTTGAATAACAAATCAAGTTTCACATATGTGTTTTGATTGAAATTCAATTATGCATTCTCTTTTGTAAACACTGAGGTCCATTCGACAACAAACAAAACACCCATGGGTCTATATTCTATGAAGGCCTTCTGCATTTGAATATTGTTATTGTTTCGCAAACAAAAGACTTGTCAACTATAACTATATGCAACAGTCTGATATAAAATTTAGATTTCGCAAAATCAGTGCCAGATGAAAATATGAATTAAATTAGTTTCATGTCGTTCTATTTAAAGCAGTTTGGTATGCATGTGGTTTGTCGTGCTTTTAAAACCACTTTAACAAATGGTGAAGAGAAAAAGTCAAGTTAAAAAATGAAACAAGAATCTTTCATCATTGAGAACAGACAATACTGCTATAAAAAGTGTTCTGTACAATGTTCAGTGACTGTCTAGAATAGCTCATAATGTCAAAATGTCAAATACAAACTGCTGCTTTCGATCATATAGACTGCATTATTTATTTATTTATACATTTATGAATCGCAACAAGTTAAATAGAACGATTGTCAAACGAAAACTGACTTTTTGATTCAAGGATTTGTTTATTCGAACAACCTTAAAATTTGCATCGATGAATATTTTCAAAATGCATCATAGTCGACTAGCGTCATATCAGAATTTCTAGTGTAAATAAATCTTGAGGAAAATTTCGTCACATACATCAGACTTCAATTAGAAATTTATTTGATCTTATTGAAATAAGACATTAAAATAAATATTGAAAATCATATTTTAACTTACAAGAAATGTATGCATACCAAGATAAATTCGGCTTAGGCACACCCAAACACATACAATGGCTGCAGCAGCTAATCCAATCCACATATTAAACTAGATAAAGTGAACGACAAATGATGATTAAAAAATTCTACATTGAACTTACATCATATCGTTGAAGTGAAAGAAGAACAAGAGACAATGGAATACCAGCTGCAAACATTGCATGTGTTGAAGGAAAACCATATTCTTCAACATAGCTTAAAACACAATTAACTAGTAGATAAAATGTTGAATACAATACCAATTTTACCGTTTCTCTAATTTTAATACTGGTGGTGATGATGGTCGTGGTATAGCTAGAATATCTTTTGTTGCTTGTCCAATATACATAAAAAAAGCCCAAAGAATTGAAATTTTTCTTGCTACAGCACCATCAACATTCCAAATCCTGAAAAAATAGAATAATCTCATTTAGTTTTCAATAAGATAGTGAAAAAACGTTTTTACCATGTTGGAAAAAATAAAATATAGAAAATTTCATTACCAAGAGCCGCTCCAAACTGAAAAAAATAATACCAAAACCATGATGTAATTTTATAATCAAGTTCTAAAGAATTTTTTTCTTTATTTTGATTTTGAGTTTGATTTGCACTATGTTTTCTTTCTTCGATACATTCATCCAAAACATTTGAATCAAAATTCCTTTTTTCATCAGGAATCCGTTTATAGTCGTAATCATCATCATTTATTATATTGTTATTATTGTTATTTTTATTTAAATTATTTGCATTCAATGTTTCTATACGATTAGATTTTGGTAATACGCCAAAATAATGTTGAAATCCAGCAACATGTTCAGGTTCATGAAGCCAGGTAGCATAGGAGCGCAGAGAATTCCACATGAATCTAAGTAAAATAAAACAAAAACGAAAAAAAAATTAGACTATATGTTATAATATTATTTGTTATCAAATTTCAAACGTAATTCTTTCTTTCTGTCTGTCATGCAAAGATAATGAAAAAAAAGGCATTGCGCTTGTTAGACAACGAATAGGCGAAGTTCAATACAATGAATAATGCCTTCATCTTACTCATCGATTTGTTGGTAGACAGATGGCTCATTTATTTTAGTGAATACAATGAATAGAAAAGAAAAGAACTGTACTATTCGGTACACAATGGAAAGACATATGTATCTGGTAATAATTAATCGAACATGTTGCAAACATAATCTATGTATTCAGAAGTATAAAACGATTGATTATATATCTAGGGGATATCGGATTCGTTTGAAATGAAATACTATCTACGAATTGATTAATTTGTAATTATATACAGCAAAAAGAAATACGAGCAACTTTCGCATGCAATTACCAACTTCTTAGAGAACATTGAAACGAAAGAACCAATAATGACTTGAAACTTTTGAACTTAAACTCATCATTGAGTTTGTGCCTTTGTTTCAGTTAAGCCATGATTACTAGTTGAATGTTTTTAGCTACATATGAGTTTAAAACTTTTAAATTACATATGATACCGTCGTGCCTACGTTGTAAGACACTAGCTGAAATCTTAAGGTAGCGGGGGAAAAGCATTCAAGCATCCTGTAGCTTTTTTGCAGATTTTTGACTTGTAAAACGATGATAAAGAAGAAATTTCACGTTGTCATACAGAGCACAAACCTTGATTTTCATATAGAATAAAGTACACGCTAACAACTATCACATGTGTGAGAAAGAATATGTTTGTTCTATACCTTAGAAGGAGTTATAATATTTGCGCTCTTATCAAACAAAACAGAACATACAATGAAGGAGCTAATAAGTATCTGAATAATTTCTAAAATATCAAAAGGTCATTTAAGACGAAAAATGCTGATTTTATTTTCACCAAATCTGCTGTATCGCGATATCAACCACATGGTAGTTTCTTTTTTGTTTTAATGTGTGCTTTAATACCTATGGATTTACTTCGCTGTGTACTGAATACTTAACAGAAACCTTGAAAGTGACGGAGTATGAATTATGACGTGATATCTTTCGACAAATGAAGAAAAACACCTGTGAAAACTTATGTATGTTATATTTGAATAAGAGAAACGTATCTGCTTGTTCTTAAAGTATTCTTATGTAGCGTCTCGTTTCGTTTGATCACGCAGCAATCAACATAGGAATTTTTGTTGAGGGTGCGGTCTGGTGTAACGGATTGGTTTAGTATCATACATTTGTTTCTGAGATACATTCAGTACATACATACTTACTCTGAAATAAGATTTTAATTTATTCTCGATTCAAAAACACTAATTAAGAACAGTGCTAAAAAATTTTGTATGTACTAATTCAAAATCATATAGATGCCGCTAATTGCGCCCGACCCATTGACAAGGATCATTATGGTAGCATTAGATGTAATGACTCTGTTCAGTAAAGATATTCTTTCCGTTTTATTTAGCGTCAAAATTACCATCATGAAAAGAAATCTTTGCATTTTTATTGTTCAACACACGTTAAAAATTGACTCTTTGGTGATGAGTTTTGTTTCTTTTTTTGAATGCTCAGATAACACATTTCTAATTTAAAATAATTTCTTTCACTTGATGAAAAGTACAATACAATTTATTCGTTCTCAGTACCACGTCGAACAGTCAGACCTGGAAACGACCGGTTCCGGGTATTTCCGTTGATATTGTGAAAGCAGTATTCCGATTGGAAAATTTTCGGATTTTTTCCGGTGATTTCCGGTCAATTCTTGCCGGAAAGCGCCGGAACTTGGCAGGAATCCACCTGGAAAAGTTCGACCAGATCTTTTACCGGAATACTGCTTCCATACGTAGGTTATGTTAGCACCAGATTCGCGTCAGGATTCGCCCATACCACTCTGAGCTTCTTCGACTTGATTGTGCTGGATGCAGAATTTGGAGCTCTATCTAACTCAACCAGTTTCACACGGGATCGTCAAGCATAAATTAGTGTTTTCGCCAGAATACTACCATAAAACCATGTTTTTACGAGAATATCCTATCAGGATTCGCCTATGAACCTGTGCTGAGCCTCTACTTCCTTCTGTTGGATGCAGAATTTCAAGCTCTATCTAATGGTATCAGATTCGAATGGGGTCGTAGGGCAAAACATGGGGTTTCTAAACAAAATACAGTTTTTACTTCTATGTACTAGCTTTCCGAAATTCATCTGCATCTCAGCATTCATCTGTGCACCTCTGCGGTTTCTCTCTTCGATACTGCTGGGTACAGAATTTTTCGCTCTATCCAACCGTAACTGTTTGAGAAAGGGTCCTACACCTAAAACTGAGGTTTTCCACGAAATACTGCCAGAAAACCATGTTCCCAGGAGAAACTCCTGTCTGGATTCGCTGAGAGACTGGTGCTGATGCTCTAAGTGGTTGTGCTGGATGCAAAATTCCGAGCTCTATCCAACGGGACGTCTCTTCTCATGGATCGTCGAGGAAATAGAGCGCTCCAGCACAAAATGCTGGGTGTGGAATAGGATTCCTGCTGTATTTCCTTTGTTGATTCCGTATTCAACTTGTGTATGATCTTTGATCAATCGAGTTTGATTTAGAGTTGAATGCTCTATGCGACACAGATACCACCTGTGACACTTCATGGTCCCAGCCACCACAAATGAGGTATAAGTTCTGAGTTTTCACTCTAAACGCGGTCATTTTATTTCGGAAATCTTTCGTTCAATCGGCGCAAGAGAACGAAAAAGGAGGTGCGCTGTAAGCGAAGGAAGGAAAGAAAAAAAAGCCTGTAAGCGAATCAAGACCAGTTTTTTCCTAAACACATGGTTTTCTAGTGGTATTTCGTGGAAAACCTCCGCTTAAGGTCGAGGATCCCACCTGAAACCGATACTGTTGGATAGAGCTCGGAATTCTGCATCCAGCACAATCAAGTCGAAGAAGCTCAGAGTGGTATGGGCGAATCCTGACAGGTAATATGAATTCTGCGAACCTGTTGCATGGGAGTAAAAGCAGTATTTTGGTGAAACACCCCAGTTTTTGCTCGACAACCCCACCTGAAACTGTTAGCGTTCGATAGAGCTGAAAATTTTGCACCCAGCACAATCAAGTTGAGAATCAGCACAAGGCAATAGGCGAATCCTGACGCGAAATACGCGAATCTGGTGCTAACATTACCTACGTCGTTTCCAGACCTAACTGTTCGACCTGGGAGCTATTTTTTGTATTTGCCATTTTCGTTGAAAACATTTTCAGTAATAGATATGCGAAAAGCGAAGGCTCATGTTTTGGTCAACGACAGAAATAATAAGTTGTGAAAAAGAATCAGTTTCATACTTCACACTTCACATTTCAGAACTAGATTTATTTATTCTATTTTAATTGCTTTATTCTCAACGTCTAGTCTTTTTTCAACCAGTATATATATGAACACTAGTAATATAAAGAATATAACGAAGAAAAAAGTGGTATTTAACACGCTCATTATATGTTGAATGATGAACATACCAACAGAAATGTGTAAGGAGCGATTGATACTAGCTGAGAGAAATAGGTCAGGATTTCTTCATGGACGAAAGTTGATCTTTGTATGCGTGCTTACAATCTGAGAGAAAATCAATTGAATAGAAGAAAATCGGCGTGACATCTAGCGCCACGTTATATAAAAAATTTATAAAATAAAATTTTGATAAATATTGAAAATGTTTTGAAATTCATGTTTTGAATGATTTCTAAAGATTAAATTTGCTATGAATCATATGTAGTGTTGTCATGGTATGAGCTAATCCCCATGGTGGGAACTGAGCGCATCTATTTTCTCTCTCTCAAACTTTGACAGAGCTAAAATGGTAGGAGTTGAATTGAAAGGAGCATTCCGTGGTGAAACACGTCGAAGCTTAAGATCAGGTAAATTATACTTTTTTTTCGAATAAATATCAATGATAACTTGATAATCTAAGGTTTTGGTGTCTATCAATATTCCAATCCATACTTTCGATATGAAGGAACATGGCACGAAGGCAAAAAACATGGTATGATTTCAAAAAAGATTAATAAAATATATTTATTTGTTTCTATAAAAGGTTTTGGCAAATTAATATTTGCTGATGGTTCGTATTATCAAGGAGAATTCGCTCACAATGAAATAATGGGACAAGGAACACGCTACTTTGCAGCAACACGTAATACATATACCGGTCATTTTTACTATGGTAGTAAAATAGTTTTTATATCTATATTTAATAATCAAATATGTTTTTTTTTCCATAGGCGAAATGGATGGACATGGAAGATTGAGGTTAGTTTTAAAATTTGTAAAGAGATTTATTCGAAAGTTTGTTCATTTTTTTATCGATCTAGAATGGGAAATGATGATTGTTATGAAGGAGATTTTAAATCTAATCATTTTGAAGGCGAAGGTAGTTATCTATCACATAATAAACAATTATATACTGGTAATTGGCATAATAATCGTCGACATGGATACGGAGAACAAAGCTATGTTGATGGAAGTCGTTATTCTGGTGATTGGGTTGCTGATAAACGACATGGATTTGGTAAATTGACTGATATTCAAGAAGGATTTGTTATTTATGCAGTAATTGTTTTTCTTGTCTTGTTTCATTCACCAAATTTAATCATATTTTTTTAGGGTAGTTGGAAAAACGATTTGATGTATGGTGAAGGAACCTATAGTATCGGCGAAACTTATGCATATAGAAATGGTATGATAGTTAATAATTATCCAGTAGGTTGGCCATTTCAACTTTGCGTTAATGAGAATCAAACATCTACAATTGTACTTACTGAAGAACCAACGATAATCACTGTTGATATTATTAATTCTTTGGAAAATGCTAGTCGAGTTGAAGCTGATTGTGGACGCTTAATTCGACTTCGTTGTGGTCAAAAAACTGATCAACCAACAAGTGATAGTCTACCAACACCATTGTATGTTATAATTTAAAACAAAACACAAATAGTTTTGTAATGTTCGTTTTTCCCCCCAGTGGTTATCATGTTAATTTGGTTCCAAGAACTCTTCGATCGTCTCCATCTGAAGAGCAACCAGAAATAGCATCAAATGATCAAACCGGTCAGTTCATTGGTGTTCTATTTCGATATTTCGACTATAACCTTTTTTTTTTGTTCGAGTAGATATCAGTGAAAGAAAACATGTTCAAGATTCTATGTTAACTGCTTCTGATACTGGTCGAGCTCAATTTGTAGGCATTGATGTTGACACATTTACAATTAAACTCGCTAGTTCTACTGCTGTTCCTGTGTAAGTTGAATACTCATATTTAGAATGCTAGGGGGAAAAGTAGAGGTTTCTATTGAATTATTATTATTTTTATGCTATATATTTGGGTGCAATCAGCCATCATTGGATTCAAATGCAATAAAGCTATGACTGTCATAGCTAAATTTGTAATAATTAAGATGTTGTTTTCTCATTAATAGCATTTGTTGAAGGCCATACGCCGGTTTATTTATTTTTAATAAAACTTCCTATGAGAATGTTTTGGAAACCGCAGAGCCAATACATCAAATGAAGTCAATTGAGAGTTATAATATGCACTCGAATATCTTAGAGCGTGCTAATTACTACAGTTTTGAGCGTGTGTGCCACGAGTTTTGCTATTAATAAAGAAGATATATGCGAGTACTTTTTGTGCGTAAAATAAAAAAAATTAGTTGCTATTTGAGAAAGCATAATAATAGGAAAAGCTTTTCTAAATGCATATTCCCATTGAAATGTTTTTGTTTAGAAATTCATTAACTAAATATTTCTAAAGAATTTTTAAAATTAATTTCAGCTCACCAGCATCAACACAAACAACATCTAGTAAAAGTACTCGTCGCAAAGGTACTACTGTCTTTGTTTCTTTTTTTATCTTCTTCTATAAAAGTATTCCTTGTCTTTTCTAAAATAGCAGAAAAGCCAATCATGCCATCGTTTGTTTTTATCATCGATGATATCACCGATCCAGTGCCATTTAATAAATCTCTTGATACTGTCTATTTACCAGTCAATTTTTCTATTACGCATTTAGCTGAATAAAAGCTGATAATGTTTTTTTTTTGTAAAGCATTTATCGATTATTTTTCAATCCTCCTTTTTTATAGATAAAATAATAAAAGAAAAATAAGACGAATGTCATTTCTTCGAAGTTCGTTTTCGATTCGAAAAACCAAACCCCGTCCAGCTGTCTCACGTTCACCACTGAAATTACCTGCTGAAGAACTTGCACGCGAACTTGGTCCACAATATCAAACAATTGATGTTCGTATTGGCACTCAAAAACTCGCATTCGATATTGAACATGGCGATTGGATAGCAGGTATAAGCTTTCTCTATCTCGTAGTCATTTAATAACAATATTGCTCTTTTGTTTTTTATTTAGATGGAATAGTTAGTACAGCAGTTAGTGCTCGTGAAATGACAAAATTGGAAAAGAGAAAACGAGAATTAGAAGAAGATAATAATATTCTCCGAACGAAGCTGGATATTCTACTTGAAATGCTTGCTGAAGTCACTGCTGAACACGAACTTCGACGTAATGGTTAACAAAATGAATGTTGAACAGTATATTCTCTTGTGTGTAACATCTGCTCTATGTATAATAATTGTTGTTACGCATTTATAAAGATCTGATTATTGATGAATTCGTAAATATATAGTTGCAAAAATGTTTACTTTTGCTTGTAGTCGTGCTTGAAATGAAATACAACTAACAAGAAAACTTTTATCTAACCTTAACTGCTTCTATTTCATATGATTAAAAGTGTATGTATAGAATTGGATGAATTTCATTTTGGTAATTTTTAGCACTACTAACGCTGTGTGATGCATATGTTTATTAGGATACTATAAAATTGATGCAATCAAACATTTCAACAGATATTCTCTATTGTGATGAAACTCTGATAGTGAGAAACAATGTTCAATGGGGAAAAGAACACAATTGACATGAAATCAATGGCTTATAACAATAAAAACCTCTAAGGAAAAATTAAAAAGCAATATTTTTTATCATTTAAGTTAAAGATTTTCAACTTATATCAATTTGACATAAGTTAATACTGAAATATACGTGTTCGATACTTGCTTCTGGATTGTTGAAATGTGAAAGATAGTCAATATTAGATCGTTTAATTGTGAATGTATAGCAATAAAAATGAAATCGAATAGTATGCATAGTCATTTAAGACTTGTTAATAATTCTAACAGTGTGTCGTCATCTATCGGACATACTCTTAATACTGAATTTAATGTATTGCACAGACCTGATTTTGATTTATTTTATTATTCCAAATATTCGATCTATCAAGGAATTCACGGCGGTTAAAGAGAACAAAAAAGAGATTTCTTTTTCATTGAGATAATAATTTAAAAGAAATTCTTGTAAACTGAATCATGCTCGGTCTAAAGTAAACAGTATCTGTTATCTTTCGTTTTATCATTTCTAGTTATCCCGTGTCACGATTTATTTACTCTTCTTCTCAAATTGTACATATCTCTCTGACCAACGTCTCTATGATACGCAACACTTGGAAGGTCTTCATTTAAATGTTCATTCATTCTCTTTTTTCTGACGAAGATTATTCAATAATAATCTAAAACATTTTATTCAACCTTTTCTTAGCATTCATACTTATTTTTATAGATTAAATGTTTCGATTGAAACAACCATTAGTGAAAAAAAATCTATTTCTAACCAAGCGAGCCAAACCTCGTAAAATTTTATCACGGTCGCCATTCAAATTTTCTGCTCAAGAACTTGATCGTGAATATGGATCAAGATATCAAACAATTGACATTCATATTGGTGATGTAAGGCTGATATTAGATTTTGTTGAAGGTGTTTGGAAACTTGGTAATATTTAATGACATCATCTTTAACTATGAAAGGTTCTTTCGTCTTTTTTTAGATGAACCGCCAATTAGTCCCGAAGAACTAGTCGCATTAGAAAAGCAAAGGTCTGAATTAGCCGAAGAAAACACTTATCTTCGTGCTAAGTTAGACATATTATTTGAATTAGTCGCTCAAACGACTGCTGAACAGGACCTTCGACGTGAAACTTCGCAATCATCGCAATAAAACAACACTTTCTTCTTATTATAATTTATTATATGTGCAATAATTAATATGTAATGGAATAAAACTTGAACGCATATAGCAGAAAAATGTAAAAAAATATCTTTTGAAGTTAAACTAATAAAACAGTGCCAAGTATGTCATATAATTCATCGAACAGCTTATGGATGATTATCTAGCAATAAAATAAAATATGTGAACAGCCAAAAGCCAGGCAACACTGATGCTAATCTTTTGCAACACTTTTTGTCTTAAACGAATCATTGTACAGAAAAAGGCCTTGATTGAATTTGAGTTGCTATTTTAGAAAATAATTCCAATTACTGAAAAACGCACAGATACGAAGTTGAAGAGAATTGAGCAGAGTACACCATCAGAATCTATAATTACTTCTGTAAGATTAGTACTTTATCACAATCACTCATTAAAAGTGTCAATTGTAAATATTCTTTTTCCAGAAGTGCCAATCTTTTCGAATAGATATTTGTTGAGTCTCTCTACTCGTAATTTAGTGTATATAATGAATTAAAATAACATCTATCAGTTCTTTTTAATATCATATTTACCTGCTTTGAACAGTAAACAATAGAGCGAGATTTTTGATATATGCTAGCATGGGTTAAAATTCCAGAATTACTTTTAAAAAATATTAACACTTTGAAATCTGTCATGCTGAAATTTGCTAAGCAAATTTCATAACAACTATACAACCAGCATTCAGTATTTTTGTGAAGCAACTCAATGATGATAGTTATTTCATGCTACTCGAAAAAAAAAGGAAATTTAGGTTATAAGAATTGATAGGATGATGAATGTTGAAGGGGAAAATGCTATTATAGTTCATATTTTATGAGCATATTGGAGGGCTTCAATTTTCTTTAGAATCACGGCAAATTTTAATTTTTCCTATAGGCAAAGGCCAAATTACCATAATCAAGAACAAATAAACTATTGTTTCCGTTGTTTTTGTTTTCTTACAAAAGATTAAAATTAGTAACATCAATATCTTTTATCATTATATTCCCAAAAGATCATACAACAATGAATGTCTCAAACGACTAACCATTCACATTCATTAATTTTAGATATATATTTTTTTCGTATTGATTTTATGTACTAGTAATTTTAAAACAAAACGCAGATGTATAGAAAATTTACGTTATCTCATTTGCATATTGCTAATCCGACAGCTCTATCCACAAGAATAGTTTTATTCAAACACATAGTGGATTAATCTGCATTAGTCCTGTTTTCGAATAATTTCTTTAATCTTGAAAGATGATGTAATTATACTTATGGAAATGTCAAATATATGTGAATGAAAATAATATATTTTAAGGGCATTCAAAGTTCAGCCGTAGGACAAATAAAACTTTCAAGTTATTCCAAAGAAAACTGCAATCTTCTAAGATTTTCATCGAATACATAGAAAAATGGAATTATTTACTGACGTTTCTTGAACTGTTTAATTTTTAAATAAATGATAATTTTTAATTACGAGAGATACTCAAAAAATCATATTATATTAAGCAAGAAAAGTGTATCAAATCTATTCAATTACGTCAATTATGAGGAATTTTGTTTTCTAAGCTATTTTTTAGCAAATTTTGAAAAACAAATACAAAAAATCCACTCAAATAAAGAGTGTTACGCTTAAAAATAAAGCTATACAAAACTAAGAATATCATTAAATCATGAGATATGATCTGTAGTTTCATTGTCACTGTGTAAAATTTTGATTTAGCTATTCGATTATAATTACAGGTAAGGCAAGTTGACATAAGCTGAAATCTATCAACAAACAAAAATATCAGTTTATGGATTTTTTACAATTTATTTAAAGTACAGTATTAAACCTGCCAGTACAAAATATCATCGAATTAAAATAGCTCATACAGTACGAGAATAGATGTGGCACTTAAACTCAAATATTTTCTTAATGATGCAGCATTGTTATCAGTAGTATTTCGTGGTCTTCATTGAATCAACATAACCTCATACAAGCACAAAAACAAAAACAAAAACAATAGTTCGATTGAAGAAGGTTAGTAATAACATTCGAGACTAGTGTTTACTATTAAATCTACTGAGTTAATCGAAACTGTACGGTTGATTAAAGTATTCTATAGTCAATAGAAAATTAATTTTCTCTCGATGAAAGAAACACAAATTTATTAAAATAAAGTAATTATGATAAGTACAACTCTACTAAAAGATCTCTCGATTTTATTTTATGATTGTCAACATTATTTTTATTTTATTGCCGTCTATTTTTTAAAGACGAGATCATTTTGCTCGGATGCATTGATGTCAAATATGTAACTTATTAACTTATATTCTCTCTCTGGCATATATACGCTCTAATTCTATTAATTTTTCATGAAAGAAGCTGTGAATTCTAGTGTTATCAAAAAAATACACCAATAAAAGGAAATTGAGATAATATAACTTTGTCTCATTGTTTCCTATCTCATAGCTCACCTGAGAGGCATTGCACGTAAGTCACGACTATCAATGCTCAATTGATCTCACCAACTTAGCTGCTATTTTTACAGTAGATACCTAGATCCGAGCTAAGAATAAATCAAAAGTTTTATCTCAAACGGATGAGCTGTTCTCGAGATATACCATTTGAAAGTGTGGGTACTCAATCAGAATCAGACGTTCTTTTATTGCAGTACTTTTCAGTACATTTTCATTTTCTCCCAAGTTATAAGAGATATTGCTGAGATGTTTTCACCACAGATACTATTGATTACGGTCTATCTTTTGAAAGCCATAAAAGTGCAACATCCAGAAATAAATTTTAATTGGCACTATATTTCATTTTCAGAAAGCATGCTC